>VDFB02296473.1:0-27603 GCA_007258455.2 Sequoia sempervirens | reverse complement strand
ATTGAGAGATTTATAAATTGACTGTAATAATCGTTGGAAAATAATATCATCCATAGATGAAATACAAAGTCATATTTGTGCAAGGATTCATTTTAAACTATAGTTTTTTTATATTTCTCTAGAAGATATTTGGTATTATCCTCTCAAGTTTGGCAAGGCTCAAAGTGTAGAAGAGATTTATAATCCTCTTGTTTGTTGTCCTTTTCCAATTCTTATAAATTGAATATAGGATTTTTGCATGGTATATTTTACTAATTTACTGATTTGTAAGATATTTTCATTTAGTAAATCTCAAAAGATTTGTGACCAAGATTTATCCTTCATTGTATTATTTAACCTTGTTGTTCAAAATTGAGACATTCGTACATTCAGTGTAATAATCTTTGACATTTGTAAGAATAACATCCATAGATGAAATATTGAGTCATGTTTGTGTAAGGATTTGTTTTGAGTATTTTATTTTTTTCTCTAAAGTATCTATGGGATTATGCTACCAAGCTTGATAAGACTCAAAGTGTAGAAAAGGTTTATAATCCTCTTGTTCATTGGCCTTTTCCAGTACTTGAATTGAGTATAGGTTTCTTCCATGAGCTTTAAGGTTTATAGTCACATTACTTATATCTTGGTAAGGACCTTAAGATTAGGGGCTAGTATAGAAAATAATACTAAGAATTTTCATGTAAATACTGATGGCAATGCTAACTCAATACAAATTGAAAATTTACATATATTTTAGTAAGAATTGAAAACTATTCCTTCATAATAAAGTTTGAAATTTTCAATTATGAAAAATAATTCTATTTTATTTTATAAATATAAATATAAGACTACATTATCATATATTGCACAAATAAATAATTTCCCAAAATCTAATTTTCTAGAAAAAAATCTAATAAATCATTGGGAGTTTATTATAAATCCTCACAAATTTGATTATAAATCGAGGAAAACATTCAAGAATTTTAGTATAATATAAAAGAGAGTGGGAGGCCCACTGTATCCCTAGTACAAATAGCTATGAAAAATAAGAGAATGATCTACTTTTAAAATGTTTGAAGGGTAAACAAAAGAAAAACCATGGTGGTTGGAGACACTGGTAGTCTATATTGAATCTTCACAATTCTAAGTCAATTTATTAGGTACTATCATCCACAATACTATTAATATTAAATAATTAAAAAAATTTAAATAAGTATTATTATATGTTATAATTTTTTACATAAAACAAAAGAAAAAACAATTATAAAATAAACAAATAAACATAATTTTTTTTGAATAAAATTAATTATTTAAATTTTTACTAATTAAATTTTTTATCTTTCATTTTTATTAAATTATTCATATTGATCATGACAATTAATAGTGAACTGTGTACAATGTACAATTATAAAGAATGCATACATTATAATATGGCCCCAAAAAATAAATACTTTAAGAAAATAGAATATGTTTTCCTTACGAACTATTAAATTGGCCATTCCCTTAGAGAAAAAGTTTTGAATAAAAAATAATATTTCTCTCTTTTATGAAAAATATTCATTTTTTGGGGTCATGTTATGATATGTGCATTGTTTATGATTGTACATTGTCCAAATCTCATTACTAATTATCACAATCAATATGAATGTTGTAATAAATTGCGAAAGTTAAACTTTTAACTAATATCAATGTCAATAATTACTTTAAAAAAATATATTTTATCCAAAAAGTTTGTATGTTTATTTTATAACATTTTTTGTTTTTACTTTATGTAAAAATTGTAACATAAATTGACTAATAAGTTTATATAATAATAATTGCTTTAGTATTTTTATTATAATATTATTTTCAAAGATAAATACTACTAAAAAAATCAACCTTGTGAGGAACCAACAAAATATGAACAATGTATTCCTAGAGTCACACAAATTATATATGTACCATGACCAAGGGTGTAATTATAAATCCTTTATATAACTGTTCAAATATTTGGGTATTGAAATAGCTATAAAAAAATGCATAATTTTTTTTAATAAAATTAATTATTGACATTTTTACTAGCTAATATTTTTTATCTTCCACTTTTTATTAAAACATTCGTATTGATCATGACAACTAATAGTGAACTTTGTACATTGTGCAATCATAAAAAATACATGCATCATGACATGACCCCAAAAAATTAATAAAGGAAAGAGAAAACATCATTTCCTTACTACGTAAGTTAAATCGACCATTCCTATAGAGGGAAAGTTTTGAATAAGAATTAATATTTTTCTCTTTTCTTAAAAGTATTTTTTTGGGGTCATGTTATGATATGTGTGTGTTTTTATGATTGTAAATTGTGTTGCAAGTATGAGTAGTTGGTGTTGTCATTGATGTCAATAGGTTTATGCGTGTGTTGTCATTGATGTCAACTAGTATGGTTGAGAAGTTGTGATGATGCTTTGATTAGTTTCATTATGTTGTCATTAGTAAGTTACTAGTGTCAACCTCTAGTGTTTCTTTGATAAGATTCTATTTGTGGATGTTGTGATGATGAGGAAGTGTTGAAGATGATGAGTATGTCTCTGGTGCTTGGTTTCCAAGTGATTTTGACAAAATTTGAATAAAAGTGGAAAATAGTGTGTTGTAGAGGTGTTCGAGTGTATAGTGTGGTATTAAGGTTTTGGTCCGCATTTCTTCTATCTTGAAGATATGCTTTTCTAGTCCATATATGTTGGTCAGAGGTGTTTATAGGTGTTATATCCAATTCTTTTTGGTCTAGATTGTTGTGCAGAAGGAGTTGTGTTCACTAGTGTGTGAATTGCGATGTGGTGTTGTTTGGGAGAAATGGTTTGGATTTGCATTTCTCTACAAATTGATTTCTAGTCTTGCGATTCTAGAAGTACGCTGATGAGTTTCATATCTACCGTTAGTTGAATTTTTTCATGGTTTGGTGCTCTACAAGTTGATTTCTTGAGTTACAATATATATGGAAGGTGGTTTGAGTGTATTGGGTGTGTACATTCTTTAGGTGAAATTTGTTGCGAAGGAATTTGTTGGATTTCAAGGTGTCTATGGAATATTCTAGATTATTTTCAAGTGTTGTGTGTTGTCCACGATTCATCTTTGGATTTGAGGAAGCGTGTACTTAAATGTTAATAGTGTTTACACTGTTTTGACCGACCTTGGGTTTTTACACTAATTATGGAGATTGTGGAAGAGTGGTGTGATGTATATGTATGATTTGTGTCTAAGTTAAGATGTGGTGTGGTTTGCTTTCATTCCTTCCACCATTGGAATGCTTAGTACTGACCTAATTTGAATTTGCATGATTGAGGTGCATAGTCAACCTTGGAGAATGTTTTCAAGCATGAAGAAGGTATAAATAAGTGTTGTTTTGATGGAGAATTGTGTTCTAAAGTGTGTGATTTGAATTGTAGAGTTATGAAGTGCAGTGTGATCTTAATGAGTTAGACTACTAGTTTAGTAGTGAGAAGAAAGTGTCTACAATCTTCAAAGAGGATGTGAATGTGTTGGTGATGTTGTGGTGGATTTTTTTTGTTGCATTGAGATGGATTTCTCACTATAACATTCTCCTTTCTTCTTTTTATAATCTTGAAGTGAGCCTTTGGCAGTGAGAGCTTTATTTTAGACAGTGAGCCTGTTGTATTCGATGTTGTAATTACTTTAGATTGTGAGCTATTCCTCACTGTGATTTTTCCTGGGTTTTCCATGTAAATATGGTGTCCTATTGTGCATGGTGTTGATGTGTCTCAGTTTCTTTTATTTTCTTTCATGCTCAATCATTCTAATAGATTAACAATTGATTAAGTTGATGTGGATCTAAATGTTTATGGGGTTTTGATGTTTTAATGTACAACTAAGTCATCCCCCTCTTAGTTGTCTCTTGTGCTTTCAACAATTGGTATCAAAGAAAGGTTCCTTGGAAGAAATATTAACCACTTGAGGTAGATTTGGGATGGTACACAAGAGCGATGTTGTTTTGTTTGATGGATTAGACTATGGTTTCTGGAAGACAAGGATGGAAGGTTATCTAGTATCACTTGGATTTGGAGTTTGAAAGTTTGTTGAGACTAGATATATTATGCCTATTGGTGGTATGAAGACTGGTGATGAAATCAAGGCCTATGAGAACAATGGTAAAGTAAGGTATGATCTTTTAAGTGGTCATTCTAACATTGAACTTCTGAAAGTTATGAGTTTGAAATCTGCTAGAGAGATTTGGACAAAGTTGGAAAGTATTTATGAAGGAGATGATAAGGTCAAGCAAGCTAAGATGTAGAATCTAAAGATCACATTTGAGAACCTATGGATTTTTGAAGATGAAAACATTATAAGCTACATGTAGAAGGTGGATGAAATTGTCAATTCCATTAGAGTTTTTGGTGGAAATCTTGAAGAAAAAGAAGTGGTAAAGAGTATTGAGAACTCTTCCTAGATCTTATAATCATAAATTTTATGTTATTGAGGAAGTTCAAGATTTAAAAAAATATTCTAGAGATTAGTTGAATGGTGCTTTATTTTCTTTTGAAATGAGAGAATTTGGTACAAGTAATCCAAAAATTGAGACTACTTTTAAGGCTAAAAAATCATAAAAGAGTAAGGAATTAGATCAATAGGATCTTGATGATGTAGAATAAAACTTTGTGAGGAGAATGAAAATGGGTAATGGTAAATATAGAGGTAAGCTACCTTTCAAATGTTTCAGTTGTTGTAAGATAGGTCATTATGCTTCAATGTGTCTAAATAAAGATTTTAATGACAAGAAAAAAGAAAACAAAGGTAAAGAATTCAAGAAAATTTATTATGTTATAGAAGATGCCAGTATATCTGAAGATGAATCTAACTATGGGGATGATGAATATAGTGAATTCTTGTTCATGGATATTAAAGATGAAACTAATTTTACAAACTCTGAGAGATGTGTGAAGGAAAGTGCTTCAAAAATGGGTCACAATGCTATGATGACTTATCTTCATGATAGAAAGGAGAACTATTGGATTATTGATAGTGGATGATTAAATCATATGACCGGTGACAAAATTAAGTTTTTTAAACTTGAGAAATATGAAGGAGGTCTAGTTAAGATTAGTGATGATACATCTACTAAGATATGTGGAAAATGTTTTATTAGTTTTGGTGGAAATCAAAATACAAATGATGTTCTTTATGTTAAAAGTTTAAGACAACCTCTTGAGTGCTGGAAAAATGTGTAGCAAAGGATATAATCTTATGTTTCAAGATGACAGATGTGAGATCAGAGAAAGCTCTGAAATTGTGGTTGCTACTAGAAGAAAGACAAATGGAAATGTTTATCAACTCAAAGGTGTTGATGTTCATTGCTTTGTGACTTAGATTAATGAAAGTTGGGTATAACATAGAAGGATGTGTCATGTTAATTTTGATAGTCTAGTGAGGATAAGTTTAGTTCAAGATGTGAGAGATCTGCCAAGGATTACAAAGCCCATTAATGTTGTTTGCAAGGATGTCAAATTGGGAAGAACACATGAAGTTTCAAATTCAAAGATCAATCTAGACTACTAGAATATTGGAGCTAGTGCATACAAACGTTTATGATCCTACCAAATTGAGAAGTCTTCAAGGTGACATGTATTTCATGCCATTAATTAATGATTATTCTAGAATGATATGGGTTACTTTTCACAAAGAAAAATTAGAAGCTCTAGATAAGTTTAACGCATTGAAAGTTATGGTTGAGAATGAAATGGATATGAAAATCAAGTGTTTGAAGTCTGACAGAGGTGGATAGTTCACCTCCAATGAGTTTAATAGTTTTTATGAGAATCATGGGATAAAGAGGCATTTATCTGCCACTAGGACTCCTCAACAGAATGGAGTGGTTGAAAGAAAGAATAGGATTGTTCAAGAGGCTATAAGAACAATGATGAAAGAGGAAAACCTACTAGAAGTTTATTGGAGGGAAGCAATTCACACTATTTTCTACATTCTTAATAAAGTTCAAGCAAGAGAAAATAGTGCAAAGACTCCCTATGATTTGGTGTATGGAAGGATTCCTATTGTCAAATACTTCAAAGTGTTTGGAAGAGAGTTTTATATTAGAAGAGATGAAGAAAACTTAGGAAATTTTGATACAAGATTTGATGAAGGTATCTTGGATATTCTACAAGAATAAAAGCTTACCGATGCTACAACAAGAGATTGAAGAAGACTGTTGAGAGTGCAAGTGTCAAAATGGATTAATACTTATAAAATAATTGTGGTAATAGATGGATATGAATCAGATGTGTCATCTTGTAGAGAAAATGACAGAGATGAAGATAAGGAAAAAGAAGTTTAGATTGAAGAGGAAGAAGCTCCGAAAAGGATCTCTAAGACTCCTAAATATGTGAAGATTCATTCTAAAGATTAGATTATTGGTAACAAAAGAAAAGGTGTTTTGACAAGGAGAAAATATGTTATGGTTGAAGAACAGGTAAACCTATGTTTACTCTCTAAATTTGAACCTAAAATAGTGATTGAAGCATGCAAGGATGAATATTGGATCGAGGCTATGGAAGAAGAACTAATATAGATTAAGAAGAATCAAACTTGGGAACTTGTCCCAAGACCAACAAATAAGAATGTGATACAAACTAAGTGGGTATTCCAGAACAAACTAAATGAGAATGGAGAAGAGGTAAAAAACAAGGCAAGGCTTGTGTGTAACGGCTACTCATAAGTAGAAAGAATAAATTTTGGAGATATTTTCTCTGGTGACAAGAATGGAAGCTATCAGGATATTTTTAACTTTTGTAGCATACAAATATTTCAAATTATATTAGATGGATGTGAATTATGCTTTCGTAAATGGTGAATTAGAAGAAGTATACATTGAACAATTAGAGGGATTTTAGTTATCAAAGAAACCAAATATGGTTTGCAGATTGAAAAAGGTATTATATGGATTGAAGAAAGCTCACAAAGCTTGGTATGCAATGTTGGATAAGTACTTAATATAGCAAGGATTCAATAAAGGTGCCTCAAATAGTAATCTTTATTTCAAAGTTGAAAAAGATCAAATCCTGATTGTGGTTGTGTATGTTAATGATATAGTCTTTGGAGGAAATGAAGCTATGTGCAAGAAATTTGCAAAAGAGATGTAGAAAGAGTTTGAAATGTTTATGTTTGGGGAGATGAATTTCTTCCTTGGCCTATAAAATAATAAGAAAGAGAAATTTATATTTATTTCACAATCAAATTATGTCAAGAAAATGTTGAAGAAGTTTGGAATGGAATATTCGAAACCAATGTGTACTCCGATGGTTACTAGTTGCAATCTAAGTAAGAATGATGAATCTACTAAGGTTGATTAGAGAAAATATAGATCAATGATTGGAGGACTACTATATCTAACTGCTACTTGACCAAATATCATGCATGTATTTTGTCTTGTGGCTAGATTCCAAGAAGATCCTAAAGAGTCACATGTTGCAGTAGTGAAGAGGATATTCAGATACTTAAGGGTACTCTAGAAAATGGCTTGTGGTATCCAAAGGATACTAATTTTTCTCTAAGTTCATATATAGAAGCAAATTGGGTAGGTTGTGTGGATGATAAGAAAAGTACAAGTGGAGGTACATTCTTTCTTAGATGTAGATTGGTGCCCTAGTTGAGAAAGAAGCAAGATTCATTATCTTTATCAATTGTAGAGGTAGAATATATTGTAGTAGCATCTTGTTGCACACAGGTGTTGTGGATGAAGAAAAATTTGAAGGATATCAGAGTTTTTTATGATGAACCAATTTCTATCTTATATAACAATACAAGTGTTATTAACATTTAAAAGAATCTAGTGATGAACTCAAGGACAAAAAATATATCAATTTGATATCAGTTTTTGAGAGAGAATGTTGCAAATAATAAAGTGAAGTTTGAGAATGTGCCTATAAAGGATCAAGTTGTTGATATATTCACTAAGGCTCTTCCTAAGGATACTTTTGAGTATCTTCAGGAGAAGTTAGGGTTTATTTCCCCTCCTTTGAACTAGATGCATAAGGATATGCATCAATCTAGTGGATTTCAAGATTAATTCCTTGTTCTGGACTAATGTTGGAGGCTACCTCTCAGGGGGAGTAGGTAGTGCTTTGTTGGTTGTTGCATTGATGGGGAGTTAGTGTTGGTATAGGTTGGTGTTGTCCTTTGGTGTTTTTTGGTAAAAATTTTTGTGTGCTCCTAAGGGGGAATATGTAGAGCAACAAAGAGAGAAAGTATGTACGTTCGATGTCAAAATGGGTGCAAATGTGTTTCCCTTTTCCATTGATGTAAAAGGAGGAAAGGAAGCAATGTGAAAAAGGATTAATTAAGAAAAGGGGAGAGGAAGTAACTTGAAAAATATTATTTGAGAAAGAGAAAGAATTAATATGGAGTAGTGTGTTGGTGATCAAAGTTTTTATGTTTGTTGTTGATGGGTTTTCACTTCACATGTGTTTCCATCAATGAGAAAGATGAATATTGTTTCAAGTATGATTATTTAGTGTTTTCATTGATTTCAATAGAATTATGTTGTTGGAAATTAATAGGTTGTCATTGATGTCAAAAAATAATGGAATTTTGTTGATTACCAATATTTTGCTGCTCTAGTTATGAATGCTTGTTGATCTAGTATTTTGATTTGGAATATCCTATTTTGTATGATCTGATTAGAAATTGATAACATGATTTATCTTGACATCAGTTGCATCCTCTAACAAGGTTTCAACTAACTAGGATGTATAGTTTGTGAGGTACAGTTATTGGTTGGTTGGGAAACAATGTTATGCTTATACACTAGCTCTGCTCATCGGTTTTATGGTCCAAATTCTAGCTTGATAAAAGATATCATTATATGAATTTTTACATAGGTTTGAGCCCACAAGATGTATTCTAATTTGGAAGATATGAATGATAGCATTTTTTTCTGCAGACCTCAGTGAGTTTTCATATAGCACAATGTTGTGGGAGATTCCACATTTTCTCATAATTGATTATCATACCAAGCCATGTTGAAGATAATTTCTTTGATGTCATCCAAGGGAGAATTGAATGTGTTAACAAGTTTTTGTGTTGCAAGTTTGATGGAGTGTATATTTGTTTGGAGTTTTGGCTTAGCTCTGGACCTAATTATATATTAATATATAGGTGTGCTATGAATAATAAAGGGATCTATCTTAGGTTCATGCCAAAAAAGTTATTTTTTGAATTAAGGTTTCTTTAATTAGGTCGACCTAATTAAGAAACATGGATATATATATATAGACATTTTTGTATGTGTGTGGATGTGTGATGTGGTAGAGAAAGAGAGAAGAGTGTGCACATGTGAAAGAGACTTGAAGAAAAAGTTGAAAATATATGTGTGTGAATTGTATAGATGAGAAGCTAAGTGAATTACTCAAGTATCGTGCTTCCCTGGAACTAAAATCTAGCACAGGGAAGGTGCATTCTTTATCAGTTCACACTTTTGGTAGTGAGCCACTTCATTTTGTATCTTGGTGGTTAGCTAGATCTTTTGCATCTACTTTAGGATGCGAGACTTTCAAGGATAGTGAGTCTTGGTAGTGAGCCCTATAATATTCTATATCTAAATATATTATATTGTGAGATAATCCTCACCGTGGTTTTTCCCATTTTAGGTTTTCCACGTAAAAATACTAGTGTTCATGTGTGTTGATGCTTTGTCTTGATTTCATGTCTTCTTCTGGTAATTCAGTCAGATTTGTGATAATGCTTAGATGGATTTTATGTGAATGGTTTTTTGGAATACTGATTCACCCCCATCTCACTATTTTGGATGTTCAAAAATTGGTATCAGAGCTCGATTCCTCTGAGGAAGCCTAATTGCTTGGGGAAGGTCCTCAAATTCAATTTTATGGAAGATAAAAAAAATATTTTTCCTTTGGAAATGATCTCTATTGATCATACAAAAGAATTTGAAGAACTGAAGGACAAACTGAAGGAAGCAAATGAGTGTATCAAGAATCTGAGAAGAAGATATGAAGAAGCATGTGATCAATTAAAGAATGTAGATGAAGTCATCACCAGACTAAAAGATCAATTGAAAGAAAAGGAGAAGATTGAAGATTATCAAAAAATTGAAATTCAAAGTAAGATATATGAATGTGCAAAGCTTGAGCAAGAAGTGATAACTCTGAAATCAGATTTGGAAAAGGAAAAAGGAAATGAGGATAAATTCAAGACAAGCACTGTAATGCTTGATGTGTCGATTGCTTTTCAGAGACTTGCTATGGATAAAAGAGATCTAGGATTTGAAGAAGGACAAAGCTCAAAGGAAATTCAACCTACTGACATGAAGACTCAGTGCAACGATGAAAAACTCAAGGATCATAGAATCAATATTGGAAGAACTACCTTTAGACAACCTAATGCTCAAAGGTATTTATATTTTAACGGTGTCTGCTATTTTTACAATAAATTTGGACATAGGGAAAAAGACTGTAGGAGTAGAATGAATGATACTTTATCATTCTATAAAAAATGTTTTAAATGCAAAAGGATTGGATATAAGATTATGAAATGTAGTAGTAAGAAGTTGAACAAGCCATTATATTCATTTAATGGCTACTATTATCATTGCAACCTATTTGGAGACAAGGCTAATTAGTGTGAATATAGATTGAATAAAAGAAAATATGGAAAGAAGAATGTTGTTTGTTGTGATTGTAGCAATCTGGAACATTTTGCTAGGAATTGGAGAAATAGAAGGATGAAAAGTATCTATCCGATAAAGAGAGATGAACCAATTATGGATCCAAAAGGAGTCAGAAAAAAAATGAAAATAATTTGGGGAAAGGAAGGAGAATCTAAGAAAAGTGATTCAGAATCATCAGTCATTTTTGTGTCATCCTCTAGTGTAGAAACTTCCATCAAAAATTAATTCAGGCAATGCCTAAGGGGGAGCAATAATCAGAAAATTTATCAACCCGTCTTTTGATATAAGATTCCATATCATGGAAAAAGTGCATTTATTAAGGTTATGACCTTAGGAATCCATGCGTAAGGAACTTGTAGACACACATGTTGGAATAATGTATTTCGTAGAGTTTGAAAGGATGATAGCTTACAAGAATTTCAAGGTGATCTACTTGTGATATGAAGCATTAATTATAAGAGCAATTGGGATGAAATAAATAAATTTGGACATGTTTAGGAAAATGCATTTGATGAAAAGCATTTGTGCAAGAAGAGTGGAGAGGAAGCTTGAAGAAACTAGAGCAATTTTATCCAGCGGAAATTCTGAATTTGGCTTTGGTAGAAAAAGAAAAGGTAAGTTGATGCCACTACTTCATCTGAATTATTTGTGGTATCTTGTATGCAATGGATATGCCTTAGCTTATAAAAAATTTAGAGAGACCAGAACTAGAGTACAAAATGACCCTGTTAAATCCTTGGAACTTGATCCTTTGGGTGCTTTTTCGGATATTCCTATTGGTATCATACCGATTGAAGATGTTGGAGTTTACATTCATGGAAAATTGGAAGAATCGGATTACATAAAAGATCGCATGTTGTGGAGTGAAGAATTAATTGGAAATGGTTTTACCCTTAAACCAGAATACAATGTGCTTTCGAAAATGAAATTGGATGTATGGAACAGCTTTCCAGACTTTAGTAGTGAAGGAAGATGTATCAAAATGGCTCTTACAATACTTCACGATGATTTTGTGTGGCTTAATGAAACATATATGATATATAGAGATGTAATAAGGGAAGTTACTAGATTATTATCCTCTAGACCCACTCTTGTTTGTAATCTTAATAGAGAAAATGGTTTAATAAGGAACACATATGCTAGAATCTCTAACTTGAAATTTTAGTATGAAAGCTTAGTCATTTCATAGATGATTCTTGGTGACAATGGTGTCTCAACTACCAAAATTGATCTTTCATTAGATATGGTTGAGAGTAGAATTGGATATGATCTCTTTGAGTTGCTCTAACAACAATTGTTGGAGAATCTAAGAGATTTCAAGAAGAAGGTACATTTAGATATGGTACATTGGTTTTATGCTTGATTTTCTACTTTATGAAGGAGATGCCTGGTATAGGAGAAGTTAGTTGCGAGAATAATAGTCTGGTTTCTCATCAGATTGAAGAGCTTATGAGAAATATTGGGAAATTAGATGCAGAAGAAGATGCCCTTGGTGCATTCTTTGGAAAGTTTCAAAGGAAAATGAACAGAAGAAGGAGAATTCCAAGAGAATTGGTTTTAAAGTATAAGAATGATATAACCTTTTTGGTAAACACTGATAGCTACATCATCAAGGCGGTTGAACCAAGGAATTCATGGATGCTTGAGTTTGGGTATGAAATTGAGAAGGATTATGTTGTTGGTTGTATTAAATTGTTGATTAACAGCCCATGGGATCCCAACAAACCTAAGTTTGGGACCTACACTGAAGTAGCTAAAGCTCTTGAAGAGTCTGATTTTGTCTTTGAAAAAAAAATTGCTAGTAGAGAAAAGAGGAAAGTAGTTGTGGTTTACGCCCTGGTTGCTCAAGTGGATCTTGCTCCTAGAAGGCTTAAGTAATTGGCTAGGTGTAGGACACACCTTCAAGTAGCTCCCAGTGTGGTTTATATTTCTTCACATTTCATTCAAGAAAGCTCAAATTTATTAACTGATAGATTTAATGAATTAAAGAGAAAATCAGTAAGTGACATGGTCTCTTGGGTTGAAGACAAAAGATTATTGAAAATTGAAAATAAGTGCAAGTCTAATCATAGCTTGGCACTTGAAAAAATCAAGGTTATTCAAGATTGTGAGGAAGAGATTAAGAGTTTATTCACATTCTTTTGGTCTTGACCTGATGCAATTCAAAGGCTCAAGGGTGTTGAGAGAACGATTGAAACCTGGATTAAGTTTGCATCTAGCACATTTGATCCTGCTCTTAATTTGAATGATCAGACTTGGCATGATTTTAGAAGACTACATATGGAATACCTTGCATCACTCAAAGAGATAGGAGAGTTGATTGAGCTATATGGGAAGCTTATATATCTAATCAATATTAAGTGTGCCCATGTCTACTATGTCTTTTTGTGGCTGACAGGATTTTGAACTCTTATGCTTCTCCCAAAATTGTGGTTGAAGGAAAAGGTACTTTAATTAACCTCAATTATCTATGTTGTGCACTAATAAAGGAAATAAGGCTTTGGAATGAGGGGAGATCCTCCTGGATAAGGATTCTTAGCTACAATCATCTACCACATCTGGTTAGTCATTCATCATCATTATTTTGGAATGCACTCCTCAGAGGGAGTATTTAGGTATGCAAAGGAACTGCTAATACACTAAAATTATTTTCCCTTTTCCATTGATGTCAAAAGGGGAAACAGAGAAGTAGCACGTGAAGATAGAGAGGTATTTTTTTGTTTTTCACATTGTGTGTTTCCATCAATGACAAAGGGGGAGATTTTTGGAAATAGATAGGTTGTCATTGATGTTAAAAAATAATGGAATTTTGTTGATTACTAATATTTTGTTGCTCTGGATATGAATGCTTGTTGATCTGGTATTTTAATCTAGACTATCCTATTTGGTATGATCTGCTGAGAAATTGATAACATAAATTATCTTAAAATTAGCTGCATCCTCTAACTAGGTTTCAATTGACTAGGGTGTATGGGTTGAGAGGTACAATTACAAGTTGGTTGGGAAACAATGTTATGCTTATACACTGGATTTGCTCATCAGTTTTATGGTCCAGATTCTATCTCAGTAAAATATATCATTATAGGACTTTGTACATAGGTTTGAGCCCACAAGATATATTCTACTTTGGAGTTTGATGATGATATGTGAAGGCATTTGGATGATATGAATGGCAATATTCTATTTTGCAGACCTTAGTGAATTTTCATTTAGCACACTATTGTGGGACATTCTGCATTTTCTCATAATTGATTATCATACCGAGCCATGTTGAAGATAAGTTCTTTGATGTCGTCCAAGGGAGAATTCAATGTGTTAACAAGTTTTTGTGTTGCAAATTTGATGGAGTATACATTTTTTTAGAGTTTTGGTTTAGCTCTGGTTGACCTAATTATATATTAATATTAAGGTGTACTATGAATAACAAAGGGATCTATCTTAGGTCCATGCCAAAAAAATTAGTTTTTGAATCAAGTTTTCTTTAATTAGGTCAACCTAATTAAGAAACATGGAAATATATATAGAAATTTATGTATGTGTGTGGATGTATGAAAGAGAATTGAAGACTGAGTTAAAATTGTATATGTGTGAATTGTATAGATGAGTAGCTAAGTGAATCACTCAAGTATTGTGCTTCACCAGAATTAAACTCTAGCATAGGGAAGGTGCATTCTTTATCAATTCAAACTTTTGGTAACTTTAGAAACTTCATTTTGTATCTTGGCAGTTAGCCAAATCTTTTGTATCTACTTCAGGTTGTGAGCCTTTCAAGGATAGTGAGTCTTGGCAGTGAGACCTGTAATATTCTATATTTGGATATATTTGATGCAGGAGCATCCAACGATGCAGAGCAATCTTGCATCACCCAAAAAAAAAAAAATCTTTATTTTCTTTAGTTTTTTTGAGTCCCATGATGGAACTTAAGCGGTATAAGAATTTTGAGCATCAAAAATAGTGAAAAATGGGCACTTACTATTTTTAGTAAGTCAGCCAAAATGAGCTCATACGGACGTAAAAATTTACCCCAAGGAGCAAAGCCGAAAAAAAATTCTGGTCTCCAATGCAGCTTCAAATTTAGATATAAAGCTTTCTAGAGGCCCCGAAATAGGTCAAAAAGTGGTTGAACTGGCCTACAATCAATTCATGCGTTGTAGAGTTTGTTGAGAGATTTCCAATGATATGCAATAATAGAAAATTAGATACTCAGATAAAAAGTTATGGGCCCGTGAAGTTGGTCCTCTAAAAAATAAATTTCATAAAAAATTCTTTCAGGCCATAAATCAATCGGCAAGAGTTTTGGCTTGAAAACAAAAAGGAGAAATTTGAAATTTCTAGAACATTTTACAACGGCTATTGAGGAAAATAAAAAGGGTTAAGTGGGGGGTTGTAGGAGGTGGCCCTGATAGTGTAGATTGTGGCTCTAAATAGTAGATTTTCTTTTCAAAATTGATTTTTTTGTAATGAATCAAGCCCACGAGGTTGTAGCATGTAGGCTTTGAATCTGTAATTTCATTTTCTAAAAATAATTGAAAGTGAGTCATTTTTCTATGTCACATCTTTTGTGTTGGTATCTATTGTTGTGATTTTTGTAGGTTTTGGACGGTGTGTCCCTCATCAATATTATATCATGAGCTAACCGTCACCGTGGTTTTTCCCATTCTGGGTTTTCCACGTAAAAATACTAGTGTTCATGTGTGTTGATGCTTTGTATTGATTTCATGTCTTCTTCTGGTAATTCAGTCAGATTTGTAATAATGCTTAGATGGATTTTACGTGAATGGTTTTATGGAATACTGATTCACCTCCCTCTCAGTATTTTTTATGTTCAACATTTTTTTGTGTTGTCATTGATGTCAAATGGTAATGGTTGAGAAGTTGTGATGATGCTTTGATTAGATTCATTATGGTGTCATTAGTAAGCTATTGGTGTCAACCTCTAATGTTACTTTGATAAGATTATGTTTGTGGATGTTGTGATGATGAGGAAGTGTTGAAGATGATGAGTATGTGTCTATAGTGCTTGGTTTCCTCGTTCTTTTGAGAAAAAATGAATAAAAGAGGAAAATAGTTTGTTGCAGAGATGTTATGGTGTATAATGTGGTGTTATGGTTTTGGTCTGCATTTCTTTTGTGTTGAATATTTACTTGTGTAGTTTAGATATGTTGGTCTGAGGTATTCATAGGTTTTATATCCAAAATTTCTTGGTTTAGATCATTGTGCAGAAGGAGTTGTGTTCACCAATGTGTGAACTATGTTGTAGTGTTATTTGGGAGAAATGGTTTTGGTCTACATTTCTCTACAAATTAATTTTTGGTCTTGTGGTTCTAGAAGTGTGTTGATTAGGTTCATATCTATCTTAAGTTGAAGTTGTTTGTGGTTTGGTGCCCCACAAGTTGATTTCTTGAGTTACAGTATATGGAAGGTTGTCTAAGTATACTAGGTGTGCACATTATTCAGGTGAAAGATGTTGTGAAGGAATTTGTTGGATTTTAGGGCGTCTATAAAATATTCCATATTTTTTTCAAGTGTTGTGTGTGGTCCACGAGTCATTTTTGGATTTGAGGAAGTGTGTAATTAAATGTTAATGGTGTTTACATTGGTTCGACCAACCTTGGGTGTTTGCACTAATTATGGATTTGCTTTGGTGGTTTTGGAAGCATGGTGTGATGTATATGTGCTATGCCCTTAATATTAGAGTACATCGGGGTATGAATAGTCAACTTGTGGCTACCTTACTCCTAATTAAGTTATATTATCATTATTATATTGTTATTTTGTTTTTTAGGTTGGCATAGGTCTTATACAGGGTTATCTAAGTCAACCTAGGTAATATCCTAGGCATAAATAGGTATAAATAGGAGGTTGTGAGTCCTATTTCATCATATTGTGAATTTTGTTCTCATTGGAGATATTTTGAGGTTTTCTCCCTCAAAGTGGCTTGTTACTCTCAATTATTATCAAGTATTATGCAAGATATTTCATTACAAGATATTGGCATGTTTTATATCATATTCTTGTATTATGCAATATATTTTATTACAAGTGGTATCAAAGCATGATCTTGGCACTGTTGTGATAAGGCATTTTTTTCAATTTTAGAGGTCATTTTGTGAGACACATATCTCCCATAATTTGGTGAATTTTTGTTTGATTTTTAAAGGGTTTTTGAAGAATATATAAAAGAAGCTACAATCTAGATTTCATAATAAGTGGAGTTGAATTAAGTAAATTATTTATAATTAGGGTTTCTATGCAAATTATTTGGAAGGTCCATATATCCTAAATTTTGCAAAACAATTTCTTGATTTTTAGTGTATTTTTGAAGATATATTATAGGATACTACAAAAAAATAGAAAATTGAAAGTAAAAATAAGTGATTTATTGGGAAATTATGGTTTTCAAAACATTCGCTCTTAAGGCTACAAATCACCTAATTTTGTGGATATTTCCTATTGGAGTGCAACCTAGGATCCAGTAAGTTAGTAAAATTTCTAGATTATTTTTAATTTATTTGTGTGATTTATTACAAAATTATTTTCTACCATCATGATGGGGCCTACAACAAGAGGCAAAAAGAATGCTACCAAACCAAGGAAATATTCAAAGAATGATAGGTTAAAAAATGATTATTTTAATCATAAGGATGAAATAAACAAAGTCAAGGGTGACATTTCATCATTAAAGAAGACTATTACAAATTAGATGAGTGAATTGAAATCACTTATTTAAGGTATGAGGTGTAAGGGTGAAGATTCACGTCATAGCAGGGAAGATAATTATTTTATTGAACATGAGTTACTTGAACTTGAATTTTATTTTAATAAGGATCATTCATTTAATAATCATATGCCAAGTAATTCCTACCCAAGTTGGATATGAGAAAATTTTATGGCAAGGATCCAACCAATTGGCTATGCCAAATAGAGCAATTATTTGATATTCATCATGTTACTAGTCAAAAAAAGGTGGCAATGGCATCATTATACCTGGAACTAGATCAATTTTTTTGGTATCATTGGTTATGTGATGAGAAGAGAAAAAAGGGTTGTGTGGTCACATGGCCAATTTTTCAAGAGGAACTCACTACCTATTATGGAGATAACTTTATGGATAGCTACTTCTGCCAACTCACTAAATTAAAGCAAACAAACATGGTCAAGGATTATATTTATAAACTTCAAACCCTTTCTCTAAGAGTTGAGAATGTGGCAAAAGAAAATATAATGGAACTATTTCTAGGCAATTTAAAGGATCACATAAAATATGAAGTACAATTGTTGCAACCATAGTCCTTATTGCAAGAAATTGTAATGGCAAGACAACTGGAGGAGAATTTTGTAGCTACTAGGAGACAAGGGAATGTAAATTTTAGAAAAAGGAGATATCCTACACATTCACTACCACATCCTACTAGGTTGACTCCATAACAAATTGAGGAGAAGAGAGAAAAAGGGTTCTGATTCAATTACAACAACAAATATAGTCGAGGGCATAGATGTAGTTAAAAGAAAATGTTTTATATTGAAGGACCGAGTGAGGAAGAAGAGGAGGAGGGTGATAGGGAGTTAAATGATGAATCGCATGATTCCCAACCAATCATTTCTTGGCATGCACTCTCTGGTTTTAGTACCCCACAAACTCTCAAGGTAGCAGGGTTCTTAAAGAAGTAGAAAGTAACCATGTTGGTCAAGTTAGATGGTACTCATAATTTCATAAATAAAAAGTTGGTTGCTTGTTTAAATTATTTTATATATCAGCTCCATAATTTCAAGTCTTGATTGTAGATGGTGGTATAGTGAGTTTTTCAAGAAAGTTTCATAGATTTAAATTATCCATGGGATATTATCACCTTGATAGCCCAATGTATGTTATCTCCATGGGTGCAATAGATATTGTTTTGGGTGTACAATTTCTTACTACTTTGGGAACAATTGAGATGAACTTCCAAGAATTATTCATGAGATTCCAATCAAAATAAAAGATAATAGAGCTAAGAGGGTTGAAAGAAAAGTCCCCACAAATGGTTATCTCTCATCAAATACAAAAGTTTCTTAAGAAAGGAGTTGATGGATTTGTGGTCTAGTTATGTTCATTAGAAGTCTCTCAATCTACTGCTCCTACACATCTTGATTTATAAAAAATAATTGACCATCACTTGGTGGTTTTTGGAGATATTCCTAAAAGACTTCCTCCTAAGAGTGATAATGATCATGCCATACAAATAGTTCTAGGGAGGCAACCTCCCAACATCAGGCCTTACCGGTACCCACATATACCCACATATACAAAAAAGTGAAATAGTTAAAAGATTGTTGAGGAGATGTTAGAGGCAGAAATTATCAGGCATAACCAAACTTCTTACTCCTCACCTGTAGTGATGGTGCAGAAGAAAGATGAAACATGGCACATGTGTCCATACTATAGAGTGCTCAAAATGTACACCATCAAATATAAGTTTCCTATTCTAGTCATTAATTATTTTCTAGATGAATTGAATGGAGTTATGTATTTTACCAAGTTAGATCTTAGATTCGGCTATCACCAAATTTGAATTAAGGAAGAAGATATTTGTAAGACAAAATTTAGGACTCATGAAGGTCAATATGAGTTTTTGGTGATTCCATTTGGTCTTACCAATGCTCCATCTACATTTCAAATTTTTATGAATTCCATCTTTAAAAATTTCTTGAGGAATTTTGTATTAGTGTTTTTTGATGATATATTGATTTATAGCAAGACATGGGAAGAACTTGTATTACAATTTCTTGAAGAGAATCAACTCTATCCTAAGCCATCCAAGTGTGTTTTTGGTCTCAATGAGGTTGAGTACTTGGAACACATAGTTTCACATGGAGTAAAAGTGGATCCTAACAAAATTAAGGCTATCATGGAATGACCTATTGCCAAAACCATTAAGAAATTAATGGGTTTCTTGGGATTGACTGGATACTATAGAATATTTTTGATGAATTATGGTTGTATAGTAGCACCCATCACAACTTTATTGAAGAAGGATTATTTTCATTAGAATTAATTTCTACTAATTCAACATTTTAAATGCTAAAGGAGGCTATGTGCACAACTCTTGTGCCCACCACTCCTGATTTCACAAAGGATTTTATTGTGGAATTTGATGTGTTAGGAAATGGTATAGGTATAATTCTCATGCAAGAGGGTTGGCCCATTGCTTTTTGAGAGTTTTCAATTAAAGGTTAAGAATCAACTCAAACCTATTTATGAGAAGGAAATGATAGCTATTATTCATGCAATAAAACAATGGAGGCCTTAGATAATGGGTAGACACTTCAAGGTTAAGATAGATCATGATAGCCTAAAATATTTTTTGTAACAAAGATTATCTTTTGAAGAACAATAAAAATGGGTTACTAAGATGTTGGGATATGATTTTGAGATTGTATACAAGAAAAGGAAGGAAAATGTACTATTGAGGAAGGATGAGAAGTGGGAATATTTATTGTGTGCCATTTCAATATTACAAGAAGATTGGGTAGAATAATCCAAAGAAGAGTGGAAAAATGATGTGGCTACTAGTAATCTCATTCAACAATTACAGAGTGATCCTAGTAGTTTAAATAATTATTTTTGGAAGGGAGATACTTTGTGGTATAAAGAGTGATTGTATCTTTAAAAGAATTCCTCTCTAAAATAAAATATTCTCATAGAGCTACATAAGTCTCCAATGGGTGGTCATTCAAGATTTTTGAAGACATATCATTGGGTCAAGAAAGAATATTTTTTAGAAGGGCTAAAAGGGGAAGCTCAAAAATTTGTGGCAGAATGTTTGGTTTGACAATGAAATAAAGGGGAGACAATTAAGATACCTAGTCTTTTGCAACCATTAGTTATTCCAAGCAAGTGTTGGGAGGAGGTCTCTATGGACTTCATGACAAGGCTTTCAAGATCTAATGGTAAGAATGACATCATGGCAGTAATGGATCACCTCACTAAATATGTGCATTTTATTGTATTATCACATCCTTTTACAACAAGTATAATGGAAAAAGAATTTTTGGAGAATATTCAAAAGCTACATGGTATACGTAAGGTTATTGTTAGTGACCATGACCCTATTTTTACTAGTAACTTTTGGAAAAAAAATTGCAAATATTTGGGTACTCAATTAGCTCACAATTCTTCATACCATCCATAGTTTGATGGGAAAATAGAGGTTGTTAATAAGTTTTTGGAAGGATATCTATGTTGTTTCACTTCAAATAAACAATCTCAATGGGTAGATTGGCTATCACTAGCAAAATGGTAGTATAACATTTCCTTTCATAGTTCATGAAAAATGTCTCCATTTATGGCATTATATGGAGATCATCCTCCTTCCCATCACATCATCATTGAAGGTGACACCAAGAGTTCATGTTGTAGAGGACCACATGATTCATCAACAACAAGTACTTTTAGGACTTAAAGAGATTCTATCCATGAAACAAACTGAATGAAGCATCAGGAAGACTAGCACCATAGTGAAAGAAGTTTTGAAGTTGGGGATTAGGTTTTCTTGAGATTGCAACCTTAAAAGGAAATTTCACTAAAGCAATAGTCAAAGAATAACAAGTTGTCTCCCAAATATTATGGCCCATACTAAATCATGCAAAAGATAGGTAGTGTTTCCTACAAGCTTGAATTTCCATCAACAAAGATACATTCAATTTTTCATATTTCTTGTTTGAAGAAGGTAATTAGGAATAATATCCCTACCTAGGAAATATTATCGAACCTTGATGAAGAAGGAAGAATCATGTAATGCCTCGTTGTGCGAACCCCAAAGGACAACTACACATTAATTACCGCACAATTTTTTTTAAAAGTAAATCTAACCATACATGAGATGCACATTAAGTCTAACATCATAAAACTTAATTAAACAAATATTCTAACACATACGTCCCTTGGGGTACACGAGGAGTCATTATGAACTTAATCCATACTATGACGATAGAGAGAGAAATCCAAAGACATAATCCATAATCAAAGTAAACATTTACAAATGTAACACATACATGACAAAACATTAATACAAAATCATCTACGTACATAAAAACAACATATACATGATTAACTCAACTCATAGTGATGAAATTTCTATCATCAAATAAACTCAAGGGTCATGTATCCACAGATACAACATATCGAATAACAACTGCCATGGATCAAAAGTCGTACAAGGTATAACATTACATTTCACTACAATGTTCAAGATTAACAATGATACAACAGTGTTCTCCAACATGAATGGGAATCCATTTAGAAAGATATAGTTGTACAGATGAATACAAAGTATCGTAATTGGCTCAAAGATGGATACAACTCTAGAGTCGCCACAAGTAACACCAATCTGCACCACATGATCCTCGACTGGGGACCCAATGGGGTGCTTAGCATGTTCCATCTGACCACGTGGGTCCGAAGACCCACCCCCCATGCTAAGGAGCTGACAAGAAAGTGACTGCAACCAAGAACGCCACAAGACAACTCCAATAACAACATATAGATTATAACGACAACAAAAAAGACTCAATCACAATAACTTAAACCATAAAACACATCACAAATAAACCAAGGCAATACCATAAACCACATGCCAAGAAAACCAAAGAGACAATCATAATACGCTTCCACATAAATCTGAAACACAATCAAAACACACTTCCAGAGGAAACCAAGAAAGAAAAGCACAAGGGAAACAAGTGGAGAGTGTCATCACATAGCCTACATGGGTTATCCTAGCCCTTCCTCCAACCTGAGGCACCGGCCCACATCTATGGTTGTCCTGGCCCTTCCTCCTACATGAGGCGCCGGCCCCATAGGGTGACTCATGTGGAGCTATTAACCTCTCCTGAGGATGAGGTAACGACCTTGCCAACCACGTCCTTCTCAGCCTTCCATTAGTCTGCGAAAGCCCTAATGAAGACGAGGTAACCACAATTTTTAATCTTGTTATGTGATTACTACCCATCCCTCCTAAATTCATTTCTTATGTTTTCACTTGATTAACAAACTCATTCGTGGGTTATCCTTTGCACTTCCTCTTAACTAAGGCGTCGACCCCCACGAAGAGCCACTCTCCCTAGAGACCCAACAAACATCTAAACCAAGGGTTGTATCATCATAATTTGACCATAGAATCACAACATAAAAGCATGCAAGGCATTACCCATCTCACTACCAAGTACATAATCAAAGTCTCACAAAGTTTCGTACAACCCTTTCAAAATAATGATACCAATATCTTGCCACATCAAGAGCACATAAAATGAGGAACATTGACCAATAATAAAAACAAGCCTCTAGGAGACTCTCAAAAATATTACACTAGGGTTTCCTCATCAAAGAACTGACAACAATAATTGCAAGGCCTCCAAGAACTATTTTCATTTCAAACATAATGAGTGAATACATCAAGATGAGATCAACAGCTCCATCCAAACTACATAATCAACTTTGATACAAAATAAATCAAAAATTCAAGGGAGACCTCTATTTTCTCCTCTTAGGATACCCATTACTCAATGAACTTTCAATTCAACTCATTAAAAACTCAAGCAAAACCATCAACTATGACAATGATAACATTAACTAATTTACCACTCCACTCAATAGACAACCCAACAAATCAGTATGAACAACCAAACCATAATCTTCCTAAGCAAACAATAAACATTTCAAGAAGAGTTCAACTTGCACAGTAACACCCCATTTAACCAACTTCACCCAAAATCCTATTCTAAACACATTATTTAAAACATACCCATATTAAATTAACGAACCATCTAATAAAGGATTATATAAGAGGTCAACATCTAAAAGCTAAACTAATTTCATCAACAAAACATTACTACACAAGTTTTCTTCATAACTATAACTATATCATTTCCATAATATTCTAATGTTTACCATTTCACATTATTTAATATAATCATTTAGTTTTAGAACCAAAGCAAATGTTCTTTTCCAACCTTTGAAATATGCAAGTAACTATCCTTTATTCAATTTTAAGCTAGGAGATGAACCATTCTTTCCTAAGATCATCAAATTGTTTACATAACTTTTGATGAGGGCACAACCCGAGACTTAGAAAATAACCCACAAACAAGAGAATAATTTTATTATTCAGAAAATGGAACTTCTTACATGCAGAGGATCTCAAATCCCCAAGTTCTACAACACATGCAAGCTACAGAAAGCTACAGAATAACCCTTTTCGCAATATGCGAGCTTGTCCCCAAAAAAGTTACCAAAAAATTAGAAACCCGCCTACAAATAGAGCTCCTCTTTAGTTTGGAGCCAAAAACATTTAAATTTGAGTTTAGGTGGTTTACGCTGAAAATTTACAACATAGCCCAAATTTCAAAGAGTGATTTGTAATTGTATTCTAGAAAGTGCTTCAACTTCTGTGGGCTATAACTTTGATTTGGGACTCGACTACTTTAACCGTCAAAACTGAAATGTCACAAAGTCAACAATGCTTCAAAAATCAGGATGCTTCATTGAAAGTTTTAGTTTATCCGGACTCTAGTACCTCAAATTCAACTCAAAAAGATTTCAAAAATCGGGAAACTAAAACTGCAATATCTTTCAACCCAGAATAGAAAAATAAAAATCAGAATTGGGAATTTCATTATGACTTAAAAGGGTAATTCAAAATGTAAAAAACATCTAAAAACTGAGAAACTTGAAATTTAACTATTTTTGGGGTGATGCAAAATTGTTCTTACACCCACCTGATGCTCCCCATCGCACACCTTAGGGTAATTCTGAGAAGTGACCTGCCACGCCTTTAGATGGTGGAGAGGAAAACTCAAATAGTCAACCTCCACTTTAGGCAACCAAGATGAATCTTCAATAGGCCTCCTTTCCATTTCACCAGATATTCTTCATACCGCTTTGTTCCTAGTAATTCTTCCCACACTTAATTATCCGTGATTTCTTCAATCTCCTCCTTTTTTCCTCAAGTAGGTGTTGAATCTCACACTATTCCATCGTTGGTACTTCCTCTGTGCCACCTTCATGATACTCTATCAAATCTGAAATGTTGAACACAGGGGAAATGTTGAATCCATTTGGCAACTCTACCTCATATGCATTCCCTGAATCATGCCTCTTCAAAATTTTACAGGGACTGAACTTCTTCATCTTCAATTTGTTATATGTTCCCACCGAAAACCTTTCTTTCCCCAAGTGGATCCATCACTTCACCACTAATCCAAACTCCTATACCTCCCTCTCTGATCCTGGGCTCTTTAGCCTTATAATCGATATCTCATCTTGTTAATATGTTCTCTACCTTTCATGTATATCCTTGATGTGTTCTATAAAATCTTCGGCTTCAACACTTATTTTCCTCTCTTGGTCCATCTTCCTCAATTCTGGAGTTGTTCTGGGGCTACCTCCATACACAATCTGGAATGGTGATCTCCCAGTGCTTCTATTGACAAAATTATTGTAAGCAGGCCTGCAAGATCAAGTCCCATCCTTTGGGTTTATCTCCTACCAAACATCTCAGTAGGTTACCCAGACTCCTATTAACAACCTTTGTCTGCCCATATGTTTGTGGATGGTATGCAGAACTGAACTTCAACGCTTGCTCCTTTCTTTCCACAAGGTCCTCCAAAAGTACCCCACAAATTTGTATCACCATTTGAAACAATACTATTTGGTGCACTCATGTAGCCTCACCCACCTCTTTGAAGAACAAGTCAACAATGTGGATCATCATGGGTCTTCTGACATGGAATGAAATGTGCCATCTTCGAAAACCTATCAACTACCACAAAGACTAAATCATTCTCTCATTGTGTCCTTGGCAAACCAAGAACAAAGTCCATACTTATATCCTCCCATGGCCTCTCTGGTACAGGTAAGGGCTGATATAAGCCTGTATTCTAGCTCACTCCTTTAGCCATCTGACATACCCTACAACTTTGTACAAACTTCTTCACATCTTGTGAAAATTGAGGCCAATAATAATGCTCACTGATAATGGCAATGGTCTTATCCCGACCAAAATGTCCTACAATTCCTCCACTATGCTTCTCCTTTATCAGGTTCTCCCTCATGGAACTCCTCGGGACACACAATTGACTTCCCTTAAATAACATGCCATCTTGGATTATGAAATCCAGCCACCTTGTCCTGTCCACTATAACAGGTTCCTGGCAAGCTTTCTAAGCTTTTGTGAAATCAGGATCTTCTACATATAGTGTCTTAAGTTCATTGAACCCAACCACTTCAATCTGCATCTTTGTCATCAATGTATGCCTCCTACTTAAGGCATCTGCAACCCTATTTGACTTCCCACTCCTGTGTTTCAAAACAAAGGTATAACTGCGAAAACTCCTACCCATTTCATTTGCCTCGATTTAATTTCTTTTCCCACTATTTAGGGTACCGCAAGGCCCCATGATCGTGATATAGAACAAATTCCTCTGCAACAAATAATGTTCCACTTTAATGCTTGAACTATTGCATAAAATTCCTGATCATATACAAAATACTCTCTCTTGGCATCATTTAACTTTTCACTGAAATAGGCAATGGGCTTACCTTCTTGGCTCAACACTACTCCAATGGCACAACCACTAGTATCACAATCCACTTGAAACACCTTGTTGAAATATGAGGGTTAATCGTGTTGCTCTGCCACCTTGTGCTTCAATAGTTCAAAACTTTTTGTCATCTAACGCTTCCACTTGAATTCCTCTTTTCTATCCCTCCTCATTGTTTCAAATAAGGGTCCAAATACTACTAAAGTTTCTAATGAACTTTCTATAAAAACTAGCCAAACCATGGAAAGACCTCACCTCGGTAGCAGTTCTTGGGGTAGGCCATTTCATAATAGCCTTCACCTTCTCTGGGTCCATTTTGAGACCTTCTGTTGAGACAACAACCCCAAGTACACTAAATCCCTCTTCACAAAACGTCACTTCTTCAAATTAATCAATAGTTTCTCTTCTCTTAACTTCTCAAAGGCTCTCTAAATATGCATCAGATGTTCATCCAACGTCTTACTGAAAATCAAAATATCATCTAAATACATAATAACAAAACTTCCCAGAAATTCTTTTAGTACCTCGTTTATGAGCTGCATGAATGTGCTCGGTGCATTGGTTAGCCCAAAAGGCATGACTAACCACTCGTACAGGCCCTATTTGGTCTTGAAGGCAGTCTTCCATTCATCTCCCTCTCGAATCTGGATCTGGTGATATCCACTCTTCAGATCAATCTTTGTGAAGTATTGAGCTCCACTCAAACAGTCCATCAGGTCATCCATCCTTGGCAGGGGAAATCTGTTCTTGATTGTTATCTTGTTTATGGCTATGGAATCTGTACACATCCTCCACTCCCCATCCTTCTTTGGTGCTAGTACTGCAGGTACTGTACATGGATTCAAACTCTCCCGTATCAAACCCTTTCTCAACAACTCTTGAACTTATCTGTTCAACTCCTCATTCTGCTAGAGTCATTATATGAGTTGCCTTATTTGGCAAACTGGCTCCAGGAATCAAGTCAATTTGATGACTGATCTTCCTTATTGGTGGTAAACCCTCAGGTACATTATCAGAAACAATATCTTGAAACTCATCCAACATCCCATAAACTTCTTCTGGAACCTTCTCACTATCCTCCTTACTCAATTTAGAATCAATGCATAACACACATGCTCATGCTTCATACCTTCTAAAAAAAAAAATTCCATCTACATAACAAATTTTAGCACTACTGCATACCTTTTCTTCGGTCTCCTTCAGGGGTTTCAACTTGTGACGAACCTCATCCTTTGTCAAGGAATAAGTGTTTGCATGGCCATCATGTATAGCTCGCCTATCGAACTACCACAGCCTCCCCAACAACATGTGACATGCATCCGTGGGGATGATATCACAGAGTACCTCATCATGGTAGCTCCCAATCTTGAACT
>VDFB02296472.1:0-63189 GCA_007258455.2 Sequoia sempervirens | reverse complement strand
TACTAAAAAAAAGTCCACCGTGCTCGGGTCACACAAGAGTTGCTATGTTATGTTTTTCTGACAGAAACAACAAGAATTTGTGTGTGTCCCTCTTTTGAACCCCTTAATCTCAACCATTTTCAAAATAAATTAGTAGTTTAGAAAGTAGACTCGGAGCACTGTGGTCCTTGTTTTTGTTCCATCAAAAAAATTTGAGTGTAGCTATCCTCAATTTCACGTCCAAGGTCAGTATTTCCTGATTTTAGAAAAAAAGTGGCCACTTAAGCCCCTTTTTTGGGAACCATCTTGGTGCACTTACCCTTCCATCGCTTCACTTAAAATCATTCAATGTTGAGTAAATCATGGTTTACTAATTCAAAGTTGTCATTCCATAGCATTGAATATATGGTGTATTCTCTATATCAACTTAGTTGCTGTATAATACATAGCATATAATATTCGACTTTTAAATGTTGTGTATATGTTATATACAATCGACCTATGTTTATGTTAATAAATTGGCCTCTATGCATAACATATGGTAATTGATCTCCAAGCATATAATTATATATGTACATATACATATATACATATATATATATGTATGTATATCAACTCACACACATATATATATTTATATGTATATATATCTTATTTCAATAAAGTATGTATACATTTGATATACAAATGATTACAAACAAGTTAACATTCTTATAGTAATAATAATTATATCGAATGCATAAATATACATATACCTCTATGTACATGTATGCGTATGTGTACATATATTAATACATTCATATGGGCATTTCCATTTTCCAAACATATGTGTGTATTGATACATGTATATATATGGATATATGTATACACACACACACACACTCTTTTGATTGCACACCAAGCATACACACAATTACTATTGTATTGATAGGTTCCTACATGCGATATATTTATACATATACATATACATGTCATAAGGTCCATTTGATAGTTCCATGTGCATAAGCAACCCATTCATAAGTGTCCATAGGTATGTCTACCTATGTACCCTCATGTACGTGTTCCTTCACATGTATGGTCTATCATCAACATGCTTATGTATGCATATACATGCATTCCACATGTGTTCAACTCATCAATATAAACACAGTAATACAAGGAAGAACTCACAAGTTTAAACAAATAAACATGACTCAATAATGCACTCAATAGTAATTGAAACCCTTACTAATGGAGACACATCCAACTAAGGATGACTTACCAACTCCCAACATAATAAATTGACTCAACCATACTACTATGAGTGTGTGTAAGCTCAGATAGGTTACGTTACTAGTTACCTGACCAAGATCTCCTGAGTGATACTTCCCCTCTACCTGGAGGATTGAACATACACCTGCATCCAACTAACACATGCCCATGATAATTAGCTATTCAAAAAAATATGCATTATGCATAATACATCTCCATAGTTAGAATATCAATTCAATAACCATTCATTTGACATATATGCATTTCTTCACATATCATTAAATGAGATAATAGTCATTCATAATTCATTGATAACAAAGTGCAAGCACAATTTATTCACCTTTAGAATTCAGATGACATTCACATTTGCCCTACATAGTAATAGTAAATAGTAAATACACAATTGGGGTGTAACACTATATGCAAATTTTCTCAAGAGTACTTGGAAACCAAGTGACCTTGCTACATCTGCAACACCTGCTCAACACCATACACACCTTCTACTAAAGGTTGACATCAATCACAACACTGATGACAACATAGTGCAACACCTTCTACATAAAAAAGAAGTAATAATTCTACAACTTATGTTCTAAAAATGATACAATACATACAAGATTAATTATACTACAAAAAATACTTTACAATGTGAGAACCTTTATATATATATATATATATAGGTAAGGGTGAGAAATAGGAAAAATTAAGATGACGACATGCACCTTAATCTTATGACATGACAAAAAAATTAAATGACCCAAGTAAACTTAACTAGACTAGTGCAAAATGTCACAAAAGGAAGCTAGATAGGTAGACAACCCCATTCACAACAACACTTTGAACTTGACTCTACATAATTTCCTTCTCCTACTATTTAACTTGCTTTATCGAACTTGATCTACTATGCAACTTCCAATAATGTAAAGGCTAGTATTATTTAAAAAATCCCTAGAAATGTGTTCAAAGTTAGAAGACAACCTACAAGGTTCCTAAGATAAATATATGTAGATTAGCTACTCCTTTTAGTGCATGAAATTGAAAATTTTCACTATTGATTGCTCCTATAATACTTTAGAATGAGAGAGAATGTTGACATAAGATATTTTGATTAAAGTATGAATACAAATGAAAGCCTTTTAATACTAGTACAAAGCACCAAATCACACAAACATGTACTTCGTCAACTCAAAGTAGGAAAATAAAAGGGACTAGTGAATCAAATTTGAATTTTAAATTTAGAAAGAAAATGGGTCAAGTCTCTAATTATGAGATTTATCCTATGACGATGGAAATCACCCTAGATGAGCAAATGGTTAAATAAAAGTGAATAACGACTAAGTTAAGATAGGTGTATAGATAAGTGTTGCAAATGATTTGATAAATAAATGTATACGAAAATGTGCAAATAAAAATAAGGTAATGGGTATGTCCAGGATCATGATGGGCCAAAAAGTGGTGATATGATGGGTATGTGGCTGACAACTTTCTTTTTACCAAAAATTGATGAAATGAAAAGGGTTTTTAAAGGAGATTCTTGTTGGAAATAGGATGCTATTTAATTGCAAATCCTAAACATTAATTATTTCATGTATCTCCTAAGTTATTGGAATGTGTTCAACAACACTAAGATTAGGATGAGATTAATTATTTGGATGAAATAAATCATGAAATTGACATTTGTAGTTATTCCTAAATAATAGGAGCATGTGGGTGCACACATGGTAAAGTGAAACTCACCTTGTGTTCAATTAACTATATGGAGTAACAATTAACACTTCTAAATGCATGTAAAGATCCTAGGAGTTAGGATTTGATGTTTGCATGCTTGAAGTTCAGTTAAGTTAAGTTCAGATCAGTTCAGTTCAGTTCAGTTCAAAATTAGTTTAGTTTAGTTTAGTTTAGTTTAGTTTAGTTTAGTTCAGTTCAGTTATGGTTCAGTTATCTTCAGTTGCATGCATGTTGGTTATTTTGAGTTGCATGTAGTTAGCTTCAGTTAACTTGGAATGCAAGGCTAATAACTTGAGTTGTATGACAAATAACAGTGACTACCTCTAGTTAACAGGGGATGACCATTCTTACATGAATGGTGTTGAGTAAATGTTTCAGTTAACTATAAATCACTTGGAGCCAACTTGGGCACCCAAGATGCTTTATTGGATTTACCTCTCATGCATGATAAGATATTTTTGAAGGCTCAGTTAAGTAGAATTACTTAAGGGTGCCAGCTTTGAGGAAGAGCTTTGGAATTATCACCGAAGTGAAGGAGAAGTTGTAGCTTCAGTTTGGGATGCCCAAATGCATGAAGCACATGTTGTAAGCTTTAGTCTTCACTAAATAACTCAAATTTAAGGAATGGCGTACCTTTTCAAGGGCTTGAGCTTGCGCATTGTAATTATCACCATTTGGAGATTACAAGGTTGCATATTGTCTCTATATCTCATTCAAGGTGAAGAGATTTTTCATAATTGTTATTGTAGGTGTAAAGAAGATTGGTAAAGATAGAAGAAGCATTCTCAAGAAAGAATTGGAGCTATTGTAATTCAGAGATTGAATAATAGAATAATTCTTGGTGGAGTTTTTTCCCGAAAGGGTTTCTCCACAGTACATCTTGTGTGATCTTTCTAATATCCTGTCTAGTTCTTCTATCAACTTCTCTCTACATTCTACAACAGTAAAATGGATTAATCAAGATAATCACCCATAAAGAATATATGTAACAAAGAAAGAGCTTACTTAGATCAGCAATATTAAAGTTGTATAGAGTATTAAGCTAAGAAAACACCTCATTTTTCAACAATTCTCAACTTTCCACTAATATAAATTATGTTTTACTTTGAATTTAATAAATAATTTTTATTGATTTTCTATTTGAATTACAACTAAAGTCTTGATTGATAGGTTGATTGAAAAACATCTATAGCTTTCAAATGGTATCACATCTTTTGATTCTGCAACATGCGTTAGATTCTATGCTTCACATACTATAGGATTAAAAAAAAAAATCATGAAGTTTTGGCCAAGTTAATGATTAAAAACTAAGCTCAACTTTACACAAAATCACAATTATTTATATGAAAATCTGCATATAAGAATAAGATAAGAACTAAATGCATAAGAATATATATATATATATATAGTTGGAGTAAATTAATTAATATTTACTCCAGTACTTAATGCAAACTTAGGAAAAGATCATTTTGTTCTGATTGTGAGTGTTATTGCATTAATTATGCATTTCAATCAGTCATGTGCTTTATTCTTTGTGTTGCACACAAGATAAAGTCACTTAACTAATTCATGCATTCTATTATCTCACTCCTCTCTCAGTTAGAACTCCACCATTCAAGGATCTAAGTTGAGTTGGTCTTTTGATAACTCAAGTTTACTAGGACATTTGTCATTCTTGACAAGTTCATTCTAAACCTATAACTTTATAATCATATTCCTAATGTAATTAACTTCATTTTGTGATCAGTTTCAACTTATTGATCTTGGTAAATCTTATATGGTATCAGAGCCACTATGAGCTTTTTTTATTTGATTTGAAGTCATTTTTGGGCTTGCTTTTTGCAACACATTTTTCTGGTCAAGGAAGAGGGCTACTTCACAAAAGAGAGGTTTCTTCTGGTAATGTGATATTGGAGGCGTTTGAAGGAGACCCACTGTTGCGTTGGAAGTGGAGACCATTTTTTGAGGCCGCACCTATCAAATAGAATTTTCCATATCAATGATAGTTTATAACCTTCCATATATGTCACACAACTTCCAGAGTGGGTCTGTTAAGATTCTTGGCTCTGTTTAGGCAGTGTTGTCTCTTTTCTTCAACGCCAAATCTATGTTTTTTTTTTAGGTACAATTTTACCTATTAGAAGCATGAATGTCTGTTGAAGGGGTTTTTTAAGCTTGATTTTCCATATCAAACAACATTCTTCAGGAGGCGTCATACACAGTGAATCCTTTGTTGCAGACTGACCAATGTAAGAGCTACACCATACATTGAAGCTAAGTCAAAGAGAGTTTACTTGGAGGTAATTGCAATTTGTAGGATGCCTATGTCAGTCATTTCTTAGAAGTAACTATGACACTCACGCATGGGGGAATCAACCTCCTAATATTTGGTGGTGATGCAAATTTGTTGTAGTAGCATTGGTGCCATATTTGGCATTGAAAAATGATTCAATCCACTCGGCCCTTACACAACCAGGCATCAATCAAACCCATGAAGCATGAGATGCATGCATGAGGAGGCCGATTCACTTATTTGGAGGTTGCAAATTACTAAGAATTGACTGAGAGTTGAGTTTCATAGATTTCTGTGAAGATTTTCTCCATAATGGAGGTAGATGTAAACCTTTGTTTCTAGATGCATACATGTTTCTTTCCCTAATATTTTTTTGCATGCCCCTTACTTTCTTCCTTATTGATTCTTTAAAAATTGTACGTGCTTTGCAAGCACCACATGATAAAGATCTCAGAAAATTTGGAGCTTTGTAAAAATTGAACTTAGATAAAGTTCATATGGGGGTTTCTACTTAAAGCATCTAGTATAGGTTTCTTTCATTTTTCTTATGAATAAACAAACTTAGAATATTTAAAGTTGCTAATTAACTATCAAACTCCACACTGCTTCTCCAATCGACAACCAAAAGTGTTATTTTGTTCTAAATTCTTGACTACATGAGCTTCTAGAGTCACATCCTCATGTGCTTCTAGAGTTGTATCCTCGTGTGCTTCCAGATTTTCTTTCTAGCCATACAATATTGATCATTGGATAAACAATGACATCATCCCTAATGAAGGGCATCTTTGCAGTTCTTCAGCAGTTGCAAATTTCTTCTTTAGTTTGGATAAATTGTTGACAGCCACATCAATGTTGTGGGCCCACCATCTTCATCGCCTTTGTAGCTTGTTCTCTATCAGTCTTCACAGGATCTTGGGTCAAAATCATCGCTTTCCAACATGTGGACACGTGAGCAATTTTTAGAGGCACACATCATAAGGATTTGGATTCCAGAATCAACCATTCTTTTGGATTGGCTTCTCCAATCACCAGTGGATCTATTTCTTCCTAAGGGGAGAAATATTGTTTGCAGACAGTGGATTATATTTTTTCTTCAAACTTTCATCATTGGCACATGAGCTATTTCATTGTGGGGGGGATTCATATCCTCATTTTCTCTCTCCTATCGAGGGGACATCTATTGTACTTGCATGACAAAAGCAATCCTTGGGGGGTCACATTGAGTCCTCCTTCTATCCTTTTTTCTTTAGTACAATCATTTCTTTTTCTCTCTTTTGGAGAGGATTTTTTCCCATGTGGTCTTCTCCTTTTCTCTAGTTATGCGTGATTTCATTACTTGTTCATGGGTACCTCATCGGGCCTTGTACCTAGGACCCATTCTGTATCCATCATTGCATTCTTTTCCTTCATCAATTTTTTGCTTCTCCTTAGTTGTCATTCAGGGGGGGTGTTGGAGTAAATTAATTAATATTTACTCCAGTGCTTAATGCAAACTTAGGAAAATATCATCTAGTTATGATTGCTAGTGTTATTGCATTAATTATGCATTTCAATCAGTCATGTGCTTTATTCTTTGTGTTGCACACAAGATAAAGTCACTTAATTGATTCATGCATTCTGTTATCTCACTCCTCTCTCAGTTAGAACTCCACCATTCAGGGATCTAAGTTGAGTTGGACTTTTGATAACTTAGGTTTACTAGGACACTTGTTATTCTTTAAAAGTGCATCCTAAACCTATAACTTTATGATCATCATTCCTAATGTAATTAACTTCATTTTGTGATCAGTTTCAGCTTATTAATCTTGGTAAATCTTTCATATATATATATTCTTAAAATAAACACAAACTAAAAGAAAAATAACATAAATTTACTAATTTCACCATTACATGTCTTTAAACAAATATATATATTGAAAAATAAATTACAATTTAACATTACAAATGTCAAAATCACTGATGTTTCAACCACTCATTTTTTATAGATTATCATATATAAAACAATATTACACATTTTAAAAAGTTAGTGGAAAATAATCAATCTCAATCAATGAGCCCTTGATCTATTGGTGAAGTTGAATGGTTTTTAACGAGTCCACCATAGACCATGTCTTGTCATGTGCAAGGCTTCAACACCATAAAGGATGAGACTAAGATCATACCCTATGTGAATTTGGTGGAATGAATACCCTTCAGTCCTTGACTCTTCACCGAAGAAGTTTCAACCCAAATACTTGTGCTCCCATATTAAGTAGCTAATAATTATTTGTGAATAATATAAAATCCTCCTGTCATTAAAAAAACTATAAGATTCCCTTCTTGCTTGTTGATTAAAGTATGAATACTAATGAAAGCCTTTTAATACTAGTACAAAGCACCAAATCACACAAACATGTACTTAGTCAACTCAAAGTAGGAAAATGAAAGGGACTAGTGAATCAAATTTGAATTTTAAGTTTAAAAAGAAGATGGGTCAAGTCTCTAATTATGAGATTTATCCTATGATCACAATGGAAATCACCCTAGATGAGCAAATGGTTAAATCAAACTGAATAATGACTAAGTTAAGATAGGTGTATAGATAAGTGTCTCAAATGATTTGATAAATAAATGTATATGAAAATGTGCATATAAGAATAAGGTGAGAACTAAATGCATAGAATATATATATATATATATATATAAGGATGGATAATGATTAAAAAAAAGCTCAACTTTACACAAAATCACATCATTTATCATATATATATATATATATATATATATATATATATATATATATATAAGAGGATGGATAATGATTAAAAAATAAGCTCAACTTTACACAAAATCACATCATTTATCATTATATACATATATCAAAACATTTTCTTAAAATAAAGACAAAGTAAAAGAAAAATAACATAAATTTACTAATTTCACCATTACATCGTCTTATATATATATATATATTACAATTTAACATCACAAATGTTAAAATCATCATGTTACCACTGTTCGTTTTTTTACAGATTATCATATATAAAACAATACTACACATTTTAAAAAGATGAGTGGAAAATAATCAATCTCAGTCAATGAGCCCTTGATCTATTGGTGAAGTTGAATGGTTTTTAACCAGTCCACCATGGACCAAGTCTTGCTGTGTGCAAGACTCCGACACAATAAAGGATGAGGCCAAGATCGTCCCGTGTGAAATTGGTGGAATGAATACCCTTCAGTCCTTGACTCTTCACCGAAGAAATTTCAACCCAAAAACTTGTACTCCCATATTAAATAGCCTGAATAATATAAAATCCACAGCACTCACTGTAGATTATACTAGAACTTAATGAAGGCAGAAGCAATCGCTTAAAAGTCACGTGGTTATATAACCTTTTGGCCTCGTCCAATGAGTACCATGGATGTTGGCCAGAAAGATATGAAGTGGACAGCGAAAGTAAAATAAGATTCCGTTCCTGCTTGTTGAGCAATGTTGCATAATTGAGGTTGGCGGAAGCAAGATTAACGGATTGAATTGTATGATTAATACCGTTAGATGAAAATTCTCGCTCATCTTACACCACGTACTGTCATGTCATGTAAAGTCCCTGTTGCTCCACAGTCCACATCATTCCCCATCGTTCCAGAAACTTGTGGAAAATTTATGCCTTGGATCATATTTCACATTGACTAATACATCCAATAATCTGTTCGCTTTCAAATCTTTCAGTACTAATCCAACCAACTATTAGAAAAGTTTTTCCTGTTCTGGAATGAATATTTTATACGTCTCTTATGAATTCTGTGTATTATTGGAATGCATAGATTAGACGTCTCTTAACTGGACTTCTGTGGGTTAATGTCAATGGTTTTCTCTCAGATTCCACCCACGCCCATAATCACACTTCACCGATTAGGCCATTCAACTTATGCTAAGTTGAAAAAGACAAATTCTGCCTGTATAATCATTCGACATTTTTTCTATCTTTAACTAATTACTGGTGAAGGATCCGCTGGACTTGCAGACATGGCAAGTGAACTGAGTTTGATTGTTTGGAATATTTTGGTTAAAAGTGGGTTTGAGTTGTTGAACTCTAAAGTAACAAATAATGTGTAGGTAGTCAGAAGGAAGATTCCACTTATGCATTCTGTAAAGTTTGAAAAATTGTATCATGTGATTTTGAGTTCTCAGCCGCTACTTTTGAAGATTTTTTATTGTTATGTATGAAAATATATATTTTAAAAAAAATTAAAGAGATAAAATGTATTTGATTGTTAAACTCAGTTCATATTAAAAATAATATTGAAACAAATGATCTTTTAAAAAGTCTTTATATTGGGGCGGGGGCCATGGTTTGATTGGCTAAAACATCTTGTTGCAGGCAAGAGGTTATGAGGTCAAATCTCCCCCTGTCCCCGTGGTAACAATGGGTGTGTCGCGTCAACATTATTGGTCACGTGGGAAAAGTTTACCAAGCGCATTGTAGTTTATAGGGGGACTACTCGAGTGATTCATGCAGTTTGAAAATGAGAGTGGTAAGTCTTATTTGATTGATATATTGTAATTTCAATGTTCATTAGAATAAATATCAACTAAAAATATAAATAATGATATGTATAATTAATGGGTGTTAAGTAGACCATTCATTCTTATGAGAGATGGATTCGTGTGAATCACTAATCACTATTCATGAAATATGGACCAATGAGTTTGATTCAAAAACTATGCAATTGAATTTGATAGCAATATCAAAATGTATATCCGAACCAAAACACAATGAAAATAGAGATTGTGAGATCAAATTCTTTTGAACAATCAACAAAAGCAATAAAAAATAAGTGAACACAACTCATAATAGGTTATGTGAACCACTACTCATGAAATATGGGTCAATGAGTTTGATTAAAAAACTACTCAATGGCAATATCATAAAATATATCCAAAGAAAAATACAATGAAATTAGAGATTGCGAGGTTAATTTTATTTAAACAATCGACAAAAGAAATAAAAACTAAGTGAACACATCTCATAATAGGTTGACAAAAATTGACTAGTCTCTACACAATTCATTCTTAAGCAAGATGGGTTGTGTGAACCACTACTCATTAAATATAGGTCAATGAGTTTGATTCAAAAACTACGTAGTGAAATATGATAGCAATGTTATAATGTCTATCCAAAACAAAATACAATAAAAATAGAAATTGTGAGGCCAAATTCTTTTGCATAATCAACAAAAGCAATAAAAACTAAGTGAACACAACTCATAATAGGTTGACAAAAATTGACTAGTCACTACGAAAATCTTTTTTATAAGAGATGTGTTGTGTGAACCACTACTCATTAAATATGGGTCAATGAGTTTGATGCAAAAACTACACACCTATATCCAATAGTAATATTATAATGTCTATCTAGAACAAAATGCGATAAAAAATAGAAATTGCGAGGTCACATTCTTTTGAACAATCGACAAAAAATTAAACCTAAATGAACACAACTCACACTTGGTTGACAAAAATTGACTAGTCACTACACAATTCATTCTTATGAGAGATAGGTTGTGTGAACCACTACTCAATAAATATGGGTCAATGAGTTTGATTTAAAAACTACACAATTAAATCTGATAGAAATATTATAATATCTATTCAATAAAAAATAGAAATTGTGAGGTCACATTCTTTTGAACAATCGACAAAAGCAATTAAAACTAAATGAAAACAACTCATATTAAATCGATAAAAACTGACTAGCCACTACACAATTCATTTTAATGTGAAATAGGTTGTATGAACCACTACACATTAAATATGAGTCAATGAATTTGATTCAAAAACTCCATAATTAAATCCAATAACAATATTATAATATCTATCTAAAACAAAATAGAATAAAAAAATAGAAATTGTGAGCTCCACATTCTTTTGAACAATCAACCAAAAAAACAATTAAAACTAAGTAAACACAACTAGGTCGACAAAAATTGACTTGCCAAATCATCCATAGGATACTATTACTCAATTCTCATTGTCCTGTAACGGTAAAGGTTGTTGTTGCGTATAGGGATGCTTGATATTATGGAGGCAGGGGGAATTTTTTCTTGACAGTCTGGACCGAATGGATGCCCGCCATTGCTTGCCCTACAAGAATTAACTACTTACTGGAAAATGTGGAATAGCTAAATATGAGTAGTTGGTGCACCTACACATGCTTACAAAGATAGATTAATGGCTGATGTTTTACTTTACTGTCACTCTAGGCTACAGATCCGGTACTGCCCTCACCTTATCCCCACAACATGCGAAGCAAAATAAGACACGAAAATAAAATAAAATAGACAGGAGATACAAAGACAGTTAGAAACCATAAAACTAATATGGATTTGTATCTGGTGTTAAAGATTGGAATTGCTTACCAACCCACCAAACAAAATTAGAAGGGACCTCACAGCAAATTGGTTCTCTGTGTATATATACCCACACAGCTCCCAGGTCAGCAAACAGCAGCAATTAATTTCTTTCCCAGTTTCAACTCAGGTCAGACTGTACTCGACAGAGGTTATAATAGTCTGCAAAAGTAAGGCTAAAAGTTTGCCTGCTTCATAATTATGGCAATGGCCAGTTTTAGGATATATGGCGGCCTGGTTTATCCACTTTTGGCATTGGCATTTGTCGGTCATTTTGCATGGGGGAAGCACTCGGGTGTTACACGACACTACAAATTCGACGTGGGTTATAAGTTGTTTATAGATTGTGTTAAGCCGAAGCAGAAACCTGTATTCTAGGCAATACAATGAGTTGGAATATTTAGAACAGATTTAAGTTATTGAATTCTGTTCTTGGGCCTAATTTAATTTATTGTCTTAATTGTGTGCAGATTCAATTGAAGAATGTGACTCGTGTTTGCCATACGAAGCCTCTGATAACTGTGAATGGGAAGTTCCCAGGGCCTACATTGTATGCTCGGGAAGGTGACAGAGTGTTGGTCAAAGTAACAAATCATGTGAACAACAACGTTACCATTCATTGGTATGTTGCAGAAAGATGGCAAAGGATTAAATTTGAGATTGGTGAATTTGAATATCTTTATATATTGGATGTAACCATAACGCAGGTCAAAGCACCTGCTCTTTAAATTCTTGCTCTTTATATATCTATATATTTGTTTTCAGGCATGGAGTTCGGCAACTTAGATCTGCATGGGCTGATGGTCCTGCATATGTCACTCAGTGTCCAATTCAAACTGGACAGAGCTATGTGTACAAGTTTACCATCAAAGGGCAGAGAGGAACACTGTGGTGGCATGCCCATATTTCATGGCTCCGTGCAAGTGTGTATGGGCCCATCATCATCTATCCCAAAAATATAATATATGTATTAAGCAGGCCTGAACCACAGTGAACCCCATCTGATAATACCATTATTTTTCTGATTTGGAGGCCGCCATGGCTGCCTCCTCACGAGTAGAGGGAAACAACTCCACATATCTATTCCCAATCATCATCCTATCTTTCTTCATCGCTCCCTTGGAATCCTCCGCTGAACAAAACTCCACAAACGCCACCCCTGTCGTCCTCCCCTCACAATTCCTCACAACATGCACATTTTCTTCACACAAAGAATAATCCCCAAAAAAATCCGTAATTTTCTTCTTCGTAACAGAGAATGGGAGCCCCCTAAGCTTTAAAACGCCGCTATGTTCAACAATTTTGCCCTCATTCGAAGCTTCCCGTATTTGATCACGGCCGTTACCATCATGATTAAGTTCGGCTGCAATCGCCTGGTAATAATCTCGCTTTTCGCACCGGAAAACTTCTATATATCTTCGCCCCATGTATTGGCGGTTTCTTTTCAGGGCCATTTCTCCATGCACATATATGCGGAACACTACGAAGGCCTCGCCGGAAAACCGGCCCTGTTTTGTAACGAAGAGAACGTCTACAATGTCAAGGTCTGCGAAAAACTCTAACACGTCAGCCTCGCAGCAGTTGAAAGGAAGGCCGCGGAGGCGCACGGCTGGAATAGAAGCCCCGCCATGCTGCCCGTAAAAATGCCCATGACCGCCGTAGTAACCACCGAACCTTCCATGACCAGACGCTTCCATGCCTATACGCCGTGTCTTATACGATTCCGTTTTGTATCCGTCTGAGGCTCCGTCAACTGATCTGAATAAACAAATTCCATAGAAAATTTCAACACAGACGTTTAGTTTCTTGGGGATTTGAAGATTAAAGGTGTTGAAGGACAAAGATTTAACGGAATAAGAAGATTTGATTACCTTCTTGGTATCAGGGTTTGAAGCCGCAAACTGAATTGGATCTGAAAACTGTTGTAGAAGTCGAGTAAACTGGGAACTTTTGCAATAAAAAAGAAGCTCTGAAAAGTTTCTTTACTGTATTCTTCCGTAACCGTTTGGAGATCAGGAGAAACCTGGAGATGCCTTGATATTTCGGTTTGCAAATTTCTTTCTCCGTGAGCCGTATAAATAATAATAAAACAGATCCGAAGGAACAAGGCCGACAATAAACAATTGATTTAATCCCTGTTTTTTTTTTAGCACTGGGAAGGATTGAGCGAATTTCTCTTCGTTTAGCTTCTAATTGTACAGTTGAACAATAATCTGTGTAATAAGTGATTTTTCAAAATTAGACCTACAAAATAGGTCATAACACAAATTCATGGCTAGCAATTTATCTATGAAAAATTCACCGTCAATAATTCACCGCAAGAAAGTCATGACAATTCACGGCATGAAAAATTAATTGCATGAATTTTTGGCGGTTAATTTTCCATGGCCGTGAATTGCTAGTGGCGGTGAATTTTCCTGTGGTGAATTGTTGGTGGTGAATTTTCCCTCGGTGAATTGCTGGTGGTGAATTTTCTTAAAAACACAAAATAGATTCAGTATTTTAACTTGGATCTTCACTTCTAATTGATAAATCTTGCCCACTTCAAAATACATTTCCAACATGTAATTCCATTATTTTCCTCATTTTGTTTCTGCTACTTAGCTTTCCTAAAATTGCTTATCAAAGTAAAAAAAATATTTAATTGGAAAACACAGATAAAAAAATATAGTTTTAAATGGAAAACACAGTAGATTTGGATAAAAGAATGTTGAGTTAGATAAAAAAATAGTTTTAAATGGTTTGAAAAGTTTGTGAATTCATAACGAGACTAATTGATTTCTACTACAAGATCAAAGTAAATGCTTGAAGACCACAACATGGGCACTTAGGGTTTGGAACTTTCAAATGAATAAGAGATTTTTTTGATAAAAAACTCTAGGAGAATAATACACATATAATTTTTCAATAGTTTTCTTTATCTAAAAACTTCATAAATAAATATTTAATAACTATTATTTATTATGTGAGATGTAATCTAGGGTAAAATTCAGGTATAGGCAGAATAGCATCAAAACTAAACCAACAAAGCTTTAAATTAACAATAGAGTACAATCCAACATAAAAAAAATACAAACATAAAGTGCATGTCACCTATGCCAAGGTTGCTTGACCTCCATTGCTCTTCTCCATCTTGCTTGAATGTGCTTACACCCTCAGATTTGGGTGTGTAATAATAGCCTATGACAATGACTAGCAAAATATTGAAGATGGCTGTCTCACACTAAAAGCATTTACTTACTCTAGATATGCATAAGATGTAGATGTCAAAATGACAAGAACAAGGGTTTTTTATAGAAAACCAAATTGGAATCAAGGGTTAGGATTAAAAGCCAATAAGATGTGTTAATCAATGGCCAAGAATGAAAGTTATAGTATGACATAGGGTTAAGGAAAATTTAGGGCAATGTCAAGAAATGAATGGTTAAGATTGAATAAGATGTCAAGAGATAAGATTGGTATGGAAAATGAGGTCGGCACCAAAAAAAGGTTGTAGAAGGAATTATTTGAATGGAGAGGGAAAACGACTAAATAAATAATAAAAACATTATTTAATTGTAGAGGACATGTGACACGTTGAATTTTGAACTAAATAATAATAATTTAATTCAAAATGGGAAAAGAATGACAATTAAATAAATAAAATTTATTTAATTTAATGTTAGAAAAGGCTTAATGAATAATTAAATAATTAAAATAATTATTTAATTATAGTTGAAAGTGGTAAATAATTAAATAAATAAAATTTATTTAATTAATCAAGAGAAGAAAATGTAAAGCTAGAAATGAATTAATTAAATAAATAAAATTATTTAATTAATACAGGGTTTATGACGTTACGAAATAATTAAATAATTAAAATTATTTAATTATCAAGGGTGAAAAGGGAAAATGATGCGTCGGTATTGGCATGGTGTGATGGTTTAAAGGTGGCATTGTTGTTTGTGCCACCAAGGTTCAAACCCCATTGGGGTGGTATTGTTGTATGGTTGTAATCCGGTTCATAGCTCTGGTCAAAAGCGTTTACCCCTTGAATAAAAAAAAAAAAGGGAAAATGATGTAGAATTAGAGTTCATAGGTCTAGGAAAATTTTTAGTGCCTACATTTTTCCCTTCTCTGATATGATGCAGTCTATTGCATAGTGTTTAAAAAAATAGTCAAAACATGCCTCAGTGTAAGTAGGGTGGACCTATGCCCCTCAGAATTGTTTTGCAAATTTTCAAAAAAATTCAGAAAATTTGGAAATTGTTCCGATAATTCAATTTGATAGCGAGGAGTTTAATGGTGGCGACATAAATGATTTTTGAGGCCATTTGGAAAGTCAAATTTAGGTTTGAAGTTGCCAAACAGTGTGTCTAGTACACATCCCTAGTGCAAACCCTAAAAACCCTAGGTTAATTATGTATAAATATGCATTTGATTAGGTAATTTGCTCATTTGTCCATTTCAAATTTGGAAATTGGAGAGCTCTTAGGAGAGAGAAGTTGAAAATATGTTGCTTGTTCCACACTTCACACATCGAGGATATCACATCCACACCTTCCACCGTCTTGAAAGAGTAGGGGACCCGGTAAGTACTTCGAACCCACCTTGTCACTTTTTTGTTTTTCATGCTTTTTAGGTCTAGGAATTTTTAGCAAGAAATTATGGCAAATGTCGTTTGCCACAATTGCATTCACGAGCGATGTAGGTGATTGTGGTTCGCTGCAATTGTCTCATCATGATGCAATTGCTAAGGCACAATGGGGGATCAATTATAGTGTGATGTAACTGTAAAGTGCATTGCATTTGCTTCCTGTGAAGCACATGTGAGCAGGAATGACACAATCAACAAATTGCAATGCATATGTTAGGGAAAATTACGCATGTGAAGGGGAAACAATGCAACTGACTATGGGTTGACTACAATAGACCCTATCGATGCATTAGCTGAGGCATGCTACACAATTGTAGTTGTGTAATGTATATGCAAGAACAGTGACACAATTGGATTCTGTGACGCATGTGCTAAGCAAAATGAAGCAATTGATTGATTAAAATTTTGGCCCAATTTAGGATAAAATGACTTGTCCAATTTAGGTCTTGTAGGTCTAATTAGGGTTTTGGATTGATGCCATGGCCATTATTTGTGACCCTAGATTGTTCTTGCCCCTGTCTACACCTGGGATACGTGACTAGCGACTTTTTAACTATGAGATCAGTTATCCACCGCTAAAAAGTGTAGACTAATGGATTTGGGATTGTACCATGTCACTTATATGCCCATCGTCAGGGAAAATCAAGGGTTGTTGACAACACTTATAGAGCGATGGCAGTTTGAGATCTGTTCATTTCACTTGCCAACCGAGGAGGCTACTGTGACCTTGGAGGATGTATATAGGATACTTTGACTACTAATCTGAGGAGAGCGGGTGAGATATGATCTCGTGTGAGGGTTGAAGTCCAATATGACCATTATGATTATGAGAATGTGTCAAGGATCAGTGTTCGAGGTTATGAGATCAAATGGGAGACTTTGGCAGAGAGATATGATAGATATGACTACATCTTGTGTACATTGATTACTGGTTTTATTATTCTAGACCACATGGGAAATGGCTTTCCAGTGGGATGGGAAGAGATGTTAGCAGGTGTGATGCAAGAAGGGATAGTTTATGCATGGAGACCATGTTTATTGGCTATGCTTTATTTTTTAGTTGCATGATTTCACATATTGAGATGGTCAAAGCATGAGTTGTGGGGTGACATTATTGATGGTATGGGTGTGGGAGCACATTGTAGTGTTTAGGTTGGCAGTGGGGTGTCAACTAGGAGATGGGATGTGTTGTGCCCTTAGCACACACGCCCCGTTCGGAATGGGGACCCTCTTTTCTTTCGCCTTGTCAGGTCATTTTTGTCGCCACCTCGTTTTGCATGCCTCCCTTTTCTTTGATGTCTCGGATGGTCGATGTTGCTTCAAAGTCCCATCATAAATCGACCATGCCTTCCCCTTTTATATTTGCTGCGTTTCGGCTCCTCGCGGAGTCCCTTTGGTAGTTTGGCCCTGCCAACGTCCCTGGGGCTTGCCAGGCCCGGCCATTCGGGATTCTCCTTCCGGGTTGCCCCGCTGGAATTGCCGTTCCTGGCGACATCCACTCTGCATCCTTCCAAACCTCGGTGTCCAAACCCCCTCTTGCCGTTTGCAAAGACTTGTTGAAATTTTCTCATGGCATTCTGCCATCCGAACCCCGAACCCTGGAGTTTCGCTTCCGGGGTTTCGTCCGTGTTTCACCGTCCGCGATGGCGGACTTCCTGTGGCGTCCCGGCCCCCGGGTCCTGCCCACCGTTTCACTGACCGAAGACTGTGGGGATACCTTTCTGCCGTGGGGCGTTCCTGGCCTAACTGTCTGGAATTCTGTGTATGAAATTATGTGATGGTTCCGCCGTCCCTGACGGCATCCCGCTCTCCATGCCTCGATCCGCTTCTCGTCGCCGCCGATCAACCAACATAAAACTTCAAACGACCGCCGTGTTGCACCTCCCCGGCTGCCGGGCCCCGGTGTTGCTGCCACCGTCGCTGACCTTTTTGAATCCACTAACTTTTTACTGACCGTACCTGCAATAAATGCAAACAATCACGGCAGTTAGGGGTATAAAATGCCCACTCCGACTGGTCATTTTCATTTCACAGGATTGCTGAGCGATTGGACAAACTACTGTTTGGAGCCCACCATCTTCGACAATGTTACGATCATCACCCTCAGCATCATTTCGTCGACCGTAGGTGGATCCCACATCTCCCTGTTTGGCGTGTTTGAGGTAGGCCATTCGTTTTCCCTCCTTGAGCTTTGTTTCATGATTTCGAGGGATTTAATTGAATGAACAATCATTAGGAGGGCATAAAATGGTAAAACATGAAATTGCGCACTAAACCCATGTGCTAGAAAATTGAAAAACCTCTTAGGAAGCCCTCCTCGTCGATTCGGAGTTTCTCCCTGCCGCGGTAGTTCTTCGCTCGGGGAAAACGTCCTCCTTGGGCCCGAGACCTACCTTCGTCATCAGTTAATAAACTTTGAACACCTGCCGACGGCAACGTCACTCTCATGGCCCATCTTATTGGACTTCTCCATCCGGATTTCCGCTTGTATGCCGCCATTTGAAATTGCAAACTCCCCCTGCCTCCCGGCTGCCAGATCCCGACGTGCTCCTCATTGTGAAAACTTCAAAACTAAACATGCATCCTCTGGATCCCTCGGGCCTGAGACCACGGGTTTCCACCTCTAGGGTTCCCCAGGTGTTTTTACGTTGTCCACGGCGGGACTTGTCCGACGTCCCGCCCTGCAGACTCCTCCTTCGTTTCTGCTTTTGCTGGGTGATTTAAAACCTTACATCATTATCACCTCCGGGCTCCAGATGTCGGGTATCCTTGCTCCCTTTTTCACAGTCACACAGTGGACTCATTGATGCCGTCTGTGCTCCGGACCCCGCCCTCTTCCCCGCTGTTGGCTTACCTTTTCGCTTCGGTGACCCTCGCGCCTCTCAGGCCCCGGTGTCCGAACTTCCATTCTCAGAAGTACGCCTCTGTCCCGCCGAAGGGGAGATTTCACCCTGTTCGTCTGACCACCGGACCCCGGGCCGTCGTTCGCTGTAGGATCTCGTTGAAACCTTGAGCGGCCTTCTGCTCATCGGGCTCCGTGGCCTGGGACCCCCGCCCTTGGTCGCCACTATAAACAAGAAAATCCCTCCTGTCGTCCTGACCTCTAGACTCTGTGCTGTCGACCGCCGTTGAACTCAAAGAAAAGAATCGTAATGCCGGGCCTTGGACAACGGACTTCCCCTCCAGGACTTCCGTGCAACGTTTGCCGTCCTGAACGGCGAAGTTCGGTCACTTTCTCGGTGTCGCCGGCCCGAACCCTCGGAAATGAAGTGAAAAGTGCCGGCCGCCCTCCGGGCCCCGGATCTCGGACTTCCCTCTCCAGATTTTCGTCTACTGTTTGCCACTCCAAACTGCTATCTCCCGACAGCTTTCCAGCCTGAGACTTCCGAACTCCCTTCAATCGATCCAAATGAACCCAAATCTAGAATCTAACTTCGACCCACATCCTGGATTTTGGTCCTCTTCATCATGAGCCTCTCGAAATATTAAAATGTGACCAAAGAAGGTCTTCGGGGGCCTTCCGTCGTGTTTTCTCTCCCAAACAGCATTCCTGCCAGGGAAGTCTGGCCCTCCGGGCTCAGATTGTCCAAATGCCTTTAATAAAAAATCATTAACGTCTTGAGATGAAAGTTCATGATATGCTTAAGTTTATTATTTGAAATAGATGTTATTTTCAAGATATTGACTAACATGAATGCTTTCGTGAGCCATTTTGCTAACTTTTCCCTTGCTAACTTTGCCCTTGCTTGCAGAATATATGGAATCAGGTGCAAGAACTTCAGGGGCATCCACCAAAGGGGACAAGGGGAAGAAGTCAGGAAGGACCCCTAGAGGGAAAGAGGACAAGCACCAGATGAAGTACCAATTCCAGGGCGAGCCGCTCCACTCAAAGGTCACTACAGACTGGAAGGATATCACAAACACCAACATTGGCCAGGTGGATATCGATGAATTCACGTAGAGGGTCAGGGTGAATCCGACAACAAAGAATGCTAGATTGATAAGGCAGAGTGGAATAGCTAGGGCTATTGGTTTCCCTCCATCCCTCGTAGCGCCTGAGCTGGTCATGGCTTGTTAGGAAGCATACCAAACTGATACCAGAACAATTGTTGATAAGGAGGGCAACATTCTTGTTGAAAAGGGTGAGGGTAGCCATGATTCACCCAAAGGGAAATCTACTGTGCCCGAATGGTTAGAGAAGTAGATCGAAAGAAAGACCCTTGTGCTGAAGGACCCAAGGGTGAGGTTAGAGACCATCTTGGCTCGAGCCCAAATCACAACGAAGAAGGAGAAGAAGCCCAAGGTCCGATCCAAAGTAACGATGGATGCTTCTGGCTCTCGAGTGATGCAAATTGCAATGCCCACGATTGGTCAAGATGGGGTAAGCTATAACATCTCCACCATCGACTTGGGGACTGCAACCAGAGAGCAGAAGGTCGAGCACCTTGAGGAGTCGGTTGCTATAGTGGTGCACCTGATAAAGCAGGATAAAATCTCAAAGGATGACTTCAAGGCACAGGTTGCAGCCTTAATAGATTACATACAGCAATGGTCTTTAGTAGATGATCTGCCTACTACATCCATGGTTGTACCTCAATTACTTTCCAAAGAGCAGATCGACAAAATGGAGAGAAGGAAGAACTTGGAAAAGACCACCAAGGACTGGTTCCGACAAGTCTCATATGTCGGGAACATGGGAATTAGCCGGGCTGTACGAACAACCAAGAAATTCTTGGACTTGATGTAGTCTCTGGAGAGCACAAAGAAAGTATGCACCAACTTCCCTGCGACCTACGACTCCACCTTCCCAAGGATCGAAGCTATCCTTCAATTTCCTGAAGCCACATGGGAGAAGAAGCTTGCATTTAAGAAAGAGGATCACTGGCTGATGGATATATGGCACCAAGACTTTGGCAACCGGAAGGAGAGGTTGGAGCAAATTTTGAGCAGTGTGGATCCGGACATTGAGTGGATCAAGGAAATCTAGGCGGACTATGCCTGATACCTTAAGATGATGATGGGCTATGATATGCCCACTGTGCAAATGGATCCAGAGAAGATAAAACACTACTTCCAGGAGAAGATGAAGGATAGGATGGCTGGAGAAATCACAACAAAATTCCTGAGTTTTGCTGTCTGCGCCTTCGACCAATTAGAGCTGTTAAGAGACGAAGGCTCAAAATATGATGAGGATTGGAAAAGGCTGGAAAAAAATGCAAAGGAGTGGAGCTACCAGGCACTGCGATGTGAAGTCATCGAAATAGACAAGCTCTAGGCAGTCGTCCTCAACTTCATAGAATACACAACTTTCGAGGGACAGGAGGACAACCCTGCTAAAGATGAAGAACTTTCTGAAGAGTAGCTACAGCAAAAAAAACCAGTAATTTGCTAAATGACAAAAAAGCTACAGTGCCATTAGCAAGAGGACAAAATAGGGTAAAGAACAAAATATAATTTTTAAATTGTTGGATATTGGGGGTAGGTGAAACCCTATTTTGTAATGAATCTTGGCCACACAATAAGAATGAATCTTGGCCATTCATTAGACTTTTAGAAAACTATAAATAGGGCTCTCCTCTCATTTGCAAAGAGAGTTGAGTTGTTGTAAAGACATGCTGTAGAAATTTATAAGGAAAAGACATTGACTTGGTGTATTTTCTTGGTTTCTCTCATGCTACTTGATTCAGTCTCCAATATTAGATGTTTGACTTAGGTTTTATTGCTGTTTAGTTAGCTGTTTTCTTTCTTTGGGTAGATTTTAGAAATGCTGTTGGGTGATTATAAAAATTTCTGCCATGTTGATGATTTCTTTGTCCATACTTTTTGTTGTTTGCTGATGGTAGATAGCTGTGCAAAGTTAGCCTGGACTTAATTCCATAGCTGCTCCAAACATTTATTTTTGATTCATACATGTATGTGGTGGATGAAGGATAAAATATCTGTAGACCTTAGAAGATAGCACAATTTTCATGATACTATGAAATCCCTGGTTAAGTGGGATATTGTTTTTGAGAAATTGTCCATTGCAGGAACTCTGTTATTACTATTCATAGCTAGTTGTAGACTTAGAAACTTTTCCTCTCCCTTGCCTTCTTTTCTTTTTTTTAATGACTGACTTATGCTAAAGTTCATTGCACATTGTAAAGCCAAATCCAACAACAAAATAGAGTCTAAGATTGCTGTGTGAACTTACAGCCAATGCATAATAACTTTCCATCCTAAGAACTCCATTTCAAGATCCAACTTCCATGTTTTATATCCATGCTTTGCTTTTCTTATGTAAGACCCCCTTGTGATTCCAACAAATCACATCAAACTACTAAGGTATCTAAGTACTGTCAAGACCTGACATCCGAGAGACCTTGGGATAGTGTTATGCAATCCGATTGTGGAAGATTGTTTTTCAAGAGAGGTAGTGCACCTACGCACTGCCTGTGTTTAAAAGTGCATAAAAACACCATCAACAGAACTGGCGCTAGAAGGAGGGCGACAGTGGGAATATCAAGTTAAGGGATAAAAGTGAAGCTTGATCGAATCGGATCATTCTTACTGGAAATATTTCAAAGAGTTTTACGGTCAACACCAAACAAGGGAGAATTTGAAGAATTGCAGCCTCCTTCGAGGGTAAAGCGAGCTTAGGGAAGTAGCGTTGCCTCTTCCTCTTCCTCCATTCTATCTACCTCCATTCCACCCTCACCTTCATTTAGCTAGCCTTCATCTTCCACCCAACCATCTCAAACTGCATTTGCACCTCATTTCTCCGGTGACCAGAGGATTGCTCCTCTCCTAGCCCTTCCAGCCCAGGGTACAGTCCAGTCGGCCGCAACTCAAGTGTAGTCCCAGATTGCTATTGTATTGCAAATACAGCCCCAAATTCCCATTTTCCAACAACAAACACTACCTCTGCCACCCTCCATGGCTTGGTTAGCACATAACCCTTCGCCGATACATTTTGCTTCCTATAATGATATGCCCAAGAATCCGGAGGGCTTTTGTTCGAAGTTCCATCCGTGTGACCTACAAAGAACAGCTGAGGAGCATATCAAAATATTTGAGACAACGATCACCAAAATGCAGGTTGACCATGAGGACGTTGCATGTCGCCTTTTTCCACATTCGTTGGGGAAAGAGACCTTCTATTGGTAGATCAATCTGTCGAGAGGATCCATCACCTCATGGAACTTGATGAAGAATGCCTTCCTACAGAAATACAAGATCCCCATCAGCCCTTTGGAGCTTTACCAACAGTTCATGTCTATCAGGAGGGAAGTCAAAGAACCTATTGGCTCCTTCAACGACCGCTTCTATCAGGCCTACACAAGGCTTCAGGACCCATACCTCCATAATGATGCGGCGGCTCTCTCAGTTTATTATGCGGTGCTAGACAACCTCACGTCAACCTTGGTGAAAAGGATGCGCCCACTGCTCACTACCCTAGTGACTGCCTATGCGGAGGCCGTTGTCGCCAGTGCGGACTTGGGGCAGAATATCTCTGGCCCGCTGCCTTCTTTAGGGCCGGTAGCCCACCCAATGCAGATTTAGGGGCTTAATCAGGCGTTTGCTCACCAAACCCCTTTTATGAACCAAGTACCTCAATTGCCTATGGTACCACATCCAGGACAATAATTGAATTATACGCCTCCCGCACCTTCCTATTTGCAACCTCAGCAGCAGTATAACTATTCCTAGGCTGCTCCACAATAGCAGGTGTATTCCCAACAGCCCCAGACGCCATTGTACCTATTAGGACCAGATTTTCCTCCAGCCTATCAGAATTAGCCGACAGCCCTGCCCGTTTTTCTCCAAAATCCGGTGCCGTCACCTGGAAGCGCGACTGAGAAAGACAAGTTAAAGGAACTGACGGAAATAATCAAGAAAATATCCATGGAAATAATGCACCTAAAGAACTAGAATAACCAGTTGCAGGCCTCCCAGCATAATTTGCAGGCCAACCTTAACCGGGACAATCGAGACAATAGGGATAATCGAGAAGTAGACACTTCCTCCAGGCAGAATTATAATAGGGGAAAAATACCAATCAAAATGCAGAAAGGAGACCTTCTCAGAGGTAGAATCACACGTGGAACACCAGGCTCAACAATGGTGGTGTCCCTATGCCTTTCGATCAACAGGCGAGCAACGAAAAAATGTCCAGCGGTGTATATCTGGCCTAGGTAGCCTTGTTTGGATGGTGTCGAATCCACAAAACCAACAGACATTCCGAGTTGGATTGTCCCGAGTTCCAGACAGCTGCTAAAATCTTCCAGGTGGAGGTGCAAAACGTAGTGGATAATGCCGGCTGTAGGGACATCGTCCCATCTGAGCCATACGATTCCTCCTGTCTTGTGGTTAATCAAGCACCATTCCCGCGAGGTGACTACAACGAATCCGAGGTCAAACCTGCTCCTGTTGGGGGTGAGGAAGTGCAAGAGGTAAGTAATGAACAAACTTTGGCTCAACTCTTTGATTTAGTAGATAATGGTCTGGTAGATGAAGAAGAACCATTTGTAGATGAGGTCCACATGTTCCATCAACAGTCGACTCCCTACTTAGGAATAGACAGGCGGGCAGACTCTTTACAACTTCTACCCCACCAAACAATTTCGCCACTCCACCTGAGCCTAACGCCAGCAATAACCCTGGGCTTCCTCACATACCTGCCTAATATCTCAACAAGAACGAATCTCAAAACCAGTCACAAAATCAGCCTCAGAGCCAATCCCAAAATCCATCTAATCAAATGAAGGTCCAACCTCGTAGTTCTGCCATAGGCCAAACTTTTAGTTTAGAAATTAAGCAAATGGGTGAATATGTAGCAGAAGAGTTTAAGAAGGTAAAAATTAGCTTATCAGCCTTCAAATTACTCAAAGTCCCTGCTATAAGGCATGCCTTCTTTAGGGTTCTTAATGGGAATCCATCTTCTAGTACAACACAAGAGACACCAGCTAAGAGGGTTACCTTTGAAGAGCCTAGGAAAGAACAAAAGATATAGGATAATGCCGGGAAAAGGAAGGATGTTCCCATAAATCAGTCGATAAGTAAACAAATTGAAAAGGAGTCGGAAAGGGCTAATAGGCAGCTTCCCAAGGACCAGCCGTTTAGGCAAACTAGGGATGTGGGAAATAAAAAGAATAAAGGTCAGATAGCTCACATGGACATGCCTACGAACATCTTCTAAGGGAGACCGGAAACTCCCCCTTTCCTGACCACCATTAGGGTCTTTGGGAAGAACCTGCACAACTGCCTGCTCGATTCAGGAGCATCTGCAAATGTCATGCCCTTGGTAGTATGCAAGGCTTTCAGAATCACCCCCACGCCTTCAAAGAGGAAGGTGACCTAGCTGGACAAAACAAAAAACAACTCGTGGGTGAAATAAACCGTATCCTGATGCAGATTGCTATAGACCCACAGATACAAGTCATTGATATTCAAGTGGCTGACATTCCCGATGCATATGGAATCATCTTGGGAAGGGAATTCACCAAGGCACTAAATGATTACATCGCCACTGACCTTTCTCACATGTGGCTACCATGGAAGGGATTGCTAAATCAAATCCGTATCGACTGTGAACCCCATATGAAGTACATGATCACAGAGTACAATAATGTCAACGAGGTGCTATTCGCTGAGTCTGACCTAGGGAATTAATGCCCTTTTTCCCATGAAAATGAGGTTGAGCTCCAGGAAGAGGATACTGACGAAGTGTTACTAGTGTTGTGTAGTCCTTCGACCAGTTTTGCATGAATTCTCCCAGACATAGAAGTGTTAAAAGAAGCTGATGATGAACCTGATAAGGGTGACAACTGGGGACTACTCAGTGGTTTCCAGGAATTCATGGAAAAGTGTGCAAGAGATCAGCTCAGTCTAGAGGCCCGAATAAATTTATAGGATCTCTTGTTACCCAATTGGTGCAAGGTTCACAATGCTGTACACTCCGAGTTTGATTGTTGCTTGTGCCAAGCAGCAGTTGCACATGTTAGAAAATCAGCTGCTCCCCAAATAGAAATGCTAAAGGAGGCACTAGTAGAACCACCTATTGATCATTGCATCGAGCCAAAAAATTCCCCTAAGATCACAGGGCTGACCTCCCAGCTGAAAGGGAACGAAAGCTTGATCAAACCCGAAGATAAAGAACCCTCCGCGTGCTGGACACTCTGATTTGATGGATTAAAGTCCAGGCAAGGAGCTGGAGTTGGGTTCAAACTCATCAGTCCAACGGGTAAGACATTTCTCGCTACCCACAGATTGCAGTTCTATTGCACCAACAACGTAGTGGAATATGAGGCCTTAGTCCTTGGCCTTCTCATGGCCTTGAAGAAAAATGTAAAAATGCTGCAAGTTTTTGAAGATTCTGAGTTCGTGGTTAAACAGGTCAGGAAGTTGTATTCATGTCATGATCGAAGACTCACAAACTATAGGCATAGGGTTTGGGATCTCTTGGAGGGCTTAGACGCATTCAATATACAATTGATCCCTCGTACTCAGAATCGTACAGCTGATGTCTTGGCTCAAGCAGCTAACACCCTACAACCCCTCTCTCTGTCTGGGCTCAAGAAATTCACTGTTGAGCTAACATCCACGCCATCGGTCCCAGATAATGTTTCCCATTTGCAAGTCTTCAATGATGACAAGCATATCCTTCAATTCATCACAAGTTTCGATGTCTTCGCAGCTCAAATAATTGATGAAGCTGATCCACAGAAGGCCGAACTAGACATAGAGGGAGTTATCAACCTCAACACTAATACAATCCCCAAGGGTATGGTTCAGTTGGAATGCATATTTGACTTGGACCAGATCAGAGATCAAAATTAGCAAACAAAAAAGGAGGCCATAAGCAACCAGTGCGATGCCCACAACCTTGGGACAACCGAGGGGATCATGAATGTTTTTATCAGCAAGGTGTGCACACCAGAGGAAAGGAGAGGAATCACGGATGCGTTGTGAAGGTACCATGATGTGGTGGCATGGAGCTACGAAGATTTAAAAACTTATGACACTACTCATGAAAGATATCATGAGAGATGGGTTCTTGTTGAACCACTACTCATGAAACATGGGTCAATGAGTTTGACTTGAAACTACACGGTTGAATCCTAATAGCAATATCATTACTTATGACACTTCTATCATTACACACACCATCCCTCTTAAGACAGAAGTGAGGCCATTCCACCAGCGGCAGCGCCCTATCAATGCCTTGCTGGAACCTATCATTTACAAAGAGGTGCAAAAGTTGCTCTCAACAAGAATCATTTTTCTAGTCAGGCATTCCACATGGGTGGCCAACTTGGTTCTGGTTAGAAAAAAGAATAAGGAGATTAGATTGTGTGTAGATTTCCACAATCTGAACCATGCCTCGGAGAAAGACAACTATCAAGTACCTTCATTGGATGAGGTGCTGCAGATTGTCAACGACTTCTAGATGATGTCTTTCCTCGATGGATACTTCAGGTATAACCAGGTAATGGTATAGTACGAGGATCGTCATAAGACAGCGTTCACCACTAAATGGGGAACATTCGCATACAGGAGAATGCCTTTTGGGCTCATCAACGCCAGGGCCATGTTCCAACGTGCCATGGATATCGCCTTCAAGGACCTAATTGGCAAGTGCATAATCATCTACATGGATAATTTGATCGTATTTTCTAAAAGGCGGGGTGATCACGTCTCTAATTTATGCAAGGTATTTCAGAGATGCAGGGAGTTTGGGGTTTCCCTTAACCCCAAGAAGTGCATTTTCGAAGTGACTGAAGGTAGGTTGCTCAGGCATATCATCTCAGAACAGGGGATCTCCATAGACCCCGAATGTATTGAGTCCCTACTCAAAATCCCGCCCCCAGGAAGCAAGAAAGAATTAAAATCTTTCTTTGGAAAGATCAACTTCGTTGGGAAATTCATCACAAGTTTCACGGAGATTGTTAAACCTCTAAATGCTATGCTGAAACAAGACGCCAAAGTTGAATAGATAGCCGACGCCAAACAATCCTTCGAAGAAATCAAATGGGCCATCACTGAGGCACCTGTGTTAGGTAGCCCAAATTATCTAAAGCCTTTCTACGTCTACTCATTTGCTTCAAAGCATTCTTGTGCTAGCATGTTGACCCAGAAGGATGATGAAGGAAATGAACATCCGATCACCTTTATTAGTGCTCCCCTCAAGGATGCTGAATTGCAATACCACAACATTGAAAAGCAGGCATATGCTCTCGTCAGAGGGGTGAAGAAATTTAGACACTATATTCTATGCAATAAGGTGTTTGCCATTGTCCCCGACCTAGCAGTAAAAATGTTGCTCATGCAAAATGAATTGGGCGAATGAAGAGCTAAATGGGTCACCCTGCTCCAAGAATATGACATGGAGATTCAACCGATGAAAATGGTGAGAGGACAGGCACTCACCCACATAATTACTGAAACAATAACAGAAGCTGGACCCGAACTCACTGTGCAGCAGTACCAGCTTGAGGATGTCTCCCCAGGAGAGTGGTACCAGAATGTCGTCTACTATCTAGTAAACCATAAGTGTCCACTGCACCTACAAAGAGTCCAAAAGTGGGCCCTGAGATTGAAGAGCAATGGCTACATGTTGCAGGGTTCCATTCTCTACAAAAAGAATCATGAAGACATTTATTTAAGATGCCTTGGCAAGGAAGAAGCAGATAGAGTTTTGAAAGAGTTCCACAACAAATTTGGCACGGGCCACGACTCTGGTTCTTCCACATCACATCAAATATTGAGAGTAGGGTATTATTGGCTAACTGTCTTCAAGGATGCCTATTGCCATGTTCGTTCATGTCACACATGTCAGACCGCTGCCACCAAGGAAAAGAATGTTGATGTCCCACTATAGCCTGTGCTAGAGGTAAGGCCGTTTGCACAATGGGGTCTCGAATTCATCGGTCCGGTAAGCCCTCCATCGTCTGCGAGACACATGTACATTCTTACCGCTACTAATTACTGTACTAGGTGGATGGAAGCAATAGTATGTAAGCAATGCACAACTGAAGTAGTTACTAATTTTCTAGAAAGTTTCATTTTGAATCGCTTTGGTTGTCCATATGCTTTGGCATGTGATAATGGACTTGCGTTTGCTTCATTGAAATTTTCTAGTTGGGCCTTTGACTATGGAATTGCCCTTAAATTCTCATCTAATTACTACCCTCAGAGCAACGGCCTTGCCGAGTCCACGAATAAAAACTTGATTACTGTGATCAAAAAGCTGCTAGATAGGAATCCCAAGGATTGTCATACCCAGCTCCGCTTCACCCTTTGGGCTGATCGTACTCGCCACAAGGCTGCTCTCAGTGATTCCCCATTCCACCTTGTTTATGGACTAGAACCTATATTCCCCATCCATCTGAAGATTCCTACTCTTCAATTCATCAACGATTTTTATGAGGGAGGAAATCGTAGGGAAGCCCGACTAGCTGAGCTCTTGCATTTAGAGGAAGTCTGAAACCGTGCAATAAAATTTTTTGCCAAACATCAGGGCATAGTTAAGAGATGGTTCAACTGCCGAGCTAAGATCAAGGCCTTTAGAATTTCCGATTTGGTCCTATATTGGGACAAGGCCCATGAAAAGAAAGGGGGACACAACAAATTCGACAAGCTCTGGCTTGGTCCCTTTCAAATAGCTGAGATTTTGGGAGATAATGCCTTCCGCTTAAAGACCTTAACCGGTGAGAACGTCCCATTGTAAGTCAACATGCAGCACCTGAAGCATTACTTCCAGGCTTGAGCTCGTTCGATCTCATCGTTGTAAATACTTGTACATAGGTTAGGGTAGTTTGCTTTATGGCTTGCTTGCATTTTGTTTGCGTCGCTCTTTTGTTTTCTTCCTCCTGATAGTTTGTTTCAAAAGTTGTTTCCCACTCCTTTACGGTGGTCGTGCTTGCTCGAAAAATGGTTCACTTTGCTGTCTATCCTTTGTGTTCTCCGGCTAAACATTCACTCTCGATTATCAGTCTTTGAAAGCTGCCCGTGAATGATTTCCTTGCTTGAATTCTGCTTAGAACTTGACCCTTGGCTAGATCTTCTTACACACATCTCGAATCTCGCACAAAACACATAATAATTATTCCTAAAGGACTGTGCTATGGTTGTTATGATACCCCAGTGAGTGAAAAATCTCAAGTCTGCTCCAATGACCACTGCAGTCTCAAACCCATTGTAGGCTTCAATGCCTACCCGGTCGAACTAAATAATAAAAGAGAAGTGAAATATGAAAGCAAAAGAGAAAAAGGAATTATGAAAAAAGGAAATAAATGGCTATATGGGTGTTCAGATAACTCTATCAGGGCTATAGATGCCCGACCGGCAATAGAGCAATATCCATGAGATTGCAGCGACAACCCCGTCAGGGCTATGGACGCCTGACTGGCAGCGGGGCAATGTCTAGGTTATTTTTGGTGTTATGCGATTTATGTAGCTCACTCGGTTGAATTGGTAACCCTGGTCACTATCGTGAGGAAAGGAATGAACTCACTACACACACACTTCTGAGATGTCCTGCAAGCTGACCCAATTAAGGATCTCATTCTCCCGGATTCATCTTTGGAAGCCACTCCTGGTCTGTGAAACCAGAGATTCTAGGTCCTGAATGAATTTTTATCCGTAGAAGGCTCAGGAGCGTTCTCTAGCGGAGTCTCCATTTGTTGTGCCCTTAGCACACACGCCCCGTTCAGAACGGGGACCCTCTTTTCTTTCGCCTTGTCGGGTCATTTTTGTCACTGCCTTGTTTTGCGTGCCTCCTTTTTTTTGATGTCTTGGATGGTCAATATTGCTTCAAAGTCCTATCATAAATTGACCATGCCTTCCCCTTTTATTTTTGCTGCGTTCTAGCACCTCGCAGAGTCCCTCTGGCAGTTTGGCCCTGCCAACAGCCCCAGGCCCTACCAGGCTTGGCCGTTCGGGATTCTCCTTCCGGGTTTCCTCGCTGGAATTATCGTTCCTGGCAGCGTCCACTCCGCGTCCTTCTGGACCTCAGGGTCCGAATCCCCTCTTGCCGTCTACAAAGACTTGTTGAAATTTTCTGACGGCGTTCCGCCATCCGGACCCCGAAACCCGAAGTTTCACTTTTGGGGTTCCGTCCATGTTTCACCGTTCGCGATGGCGGACTTCCTGCGGTGTCCTTCCCCTAGGTCCCACCCACTGTTTCGCTGACCGAAGACTATAGGGATACCTGTCTGCCGTGGGGCGTTCCGGGCCCGACCGTCCGGAATTCCGTGTCCGGAATTACGTGATGGTTCTGTCATCCCTGACGGAGGATCTCTGGCGGCATCCCACTCTCTGGGCCCTGACCCGCTTCCTGCCACCACCGATCAACCAACATGAAACTTCAAACGGCCGCCATGTTATGCCTCCCCGGCCACCAGGCCCCGGTGTTCCCGCCGACGTCACCGACCTTTTCGAATCCACCAACTTTTTGCCGACCGTACCTATAATAAATGTGAACATTCATGGCGGTTAGGGGTATAAAATGCCCACTCTGACCGGTCATTTTCATTTCACAGGATTGCTGAGCGATTGGACAAACTGCTGTTTGGCGCCCACTGTCTTCGACAACATCACGATCATCGCCCTCAACATCATTTCTTCGACCATAGGTGGATCCCACATCTCCCCGCTTGGCGTGTTTGAGGTAGGCCATCCGTTTTCCCTCCCTGAGCTTTGTTTCATGATTTCAAGGGATTTAATTGAATGAATAATCATTTGGAGGGCATAAAATGGTAAAACATGAAATTGCGCACTAAACCCATGTGCTAGAAAATTGACAAACCTCTTAGGAAGCCCTCCTCGCCGATTCGAAGTTTCTCCCTGCCGCGGCTGTTCTTCGCATAGGGAAAACATCCTCCTCGGGCCTGAGACCCGCCTTTGCCGTCAGTTAATAAACTTTGAACACCTGCCGACGGCAACGTCACTCTTTGGGCCCATCCTATTGGACTTCTCTGTCTGGATTTTTGCTTGTATGCCGCCATTTGAAACTGCAAACTCCCCTTGCCTTCCGGCTGTTGGATCCCGATGTGCTCCTCACTGTGAAAACTTCAAAACTAGACATGCATCCTCTGGATCCCTCAGGCTCGGGACCCTGGGGTTCCGCCTCTGGGGTTCCCAGGGTGTTTTACCGTCGTCCACAGTGGGACTCGTCCGGCGTCCCGCCCTGCGGACTTCGCCTTCGTTTCCACTGTTGTCGGGTGATTTAAAACTGTTACATCGTTATCACCTCTGGGCTCCGGATGTCAGGTATCCCTGCTCCCTTTTCTGCCATCCCCACGGCGGACTCATCGATGCCATCCGTGCTCTGGACCCCGCCCTCTGCCCCGCTGTTGGCTTACCTTTTCACATCGGCGACCCTCACGCCTCTCGCGCCCTGGTGTCCGGTTTTCCGTTCTCAGAAGTCCGCCTCTCTCCCGCCGATAGGGAGATTTCACCCTATCCATCTGACCACCAGATCCCGGGCCGTCGTTCGCCGTAGGATCTCGCTGAAACCCTAAGCGGCCTTCTGCTCGCCAGGCTCTGTGGCCTGGGACCCCTGCCCTCAGTCGCCGCTGTAAACAAGAAAATCCCTCATGTCATCTCGACCTCCGGACTCCATGTTGCCGACCACCGTTGAACTCAAAGAAAAGACTCGTAACGCTGGGCCCTGGACACCGGACTTCCCCTCCCGAACTTCCGTCCGACGTTTGCCGTCCTGAATGGCGAAGTTCGGTTGCCTTCCCGGTGTCGCCAGCCCGAACCCTCGGAAATGAAGTGAAAAGTGCCAGCCGCCCTCCGAGCCTCGGACCCCGGACTTCCGTCTCCAAATTTTCGTCTACTATCTGCCGCTCCAAACTGCTATCTCCTGACAACTTTCCGACCCGAGACTTCCAAACTCCCTTAAATCGATCCAAACGAACCCAAATCTGGAATCTAACTTTGACCCACATTCTGGATTTTGGTCCTCTTCATCATGAGGCTCTCAAAATATTAAAATGTGACCAAAGAAGGTCTCCGGGGGCCTTCCGCTATGTTTTCCCTCCCAAACAACATTCCTGCCAGGGAAGTTCGGCCCTCGGGGCCCGGATTGTCCAAATGCCTTTAATAAAAAATCATTAACGTCTTGAGATGAAAGTTCATGATATGCTTAAGTTGATTATTTGAAATAGATGTTATTTTCAAGATATTGACTAACATGAATGCTTTCGTGAGCCATTTTTCTAACTTTTCCCTTGCTTGCAAAATATATGGAATCGGGTGCAAGAACTTCAGGGGCATTCGCTAAAGGGGACAAGGGGAAGAAGTCAGGAAGGACCCCTAGAGGTTAAGAGGACAAGCACTAGATGAAGTACCAATTCCAAGGAGAGCTGCTCCACTCAAAGGTCACTACAGACTGGAAGGATATCACAGACACCAACATTGGCCATGTGGATATCGATGAATTCACGCAGAGGGTCAGGGTCAACCCGACAACAAAGAATGCCATATTGATAAAGCATAGTGGAATAGCTAGGGCTGCCGGTTTCCCTCCATCCCTCGTGGCACCCGAGCTGGTCATGGCTTGTCGGGAAGCATACCAAACCGATACTAGAATAATTGTTGATAAGGAGGGCAACATTCTCGCTGATATGTTGCCAGAGGGGATCACCAAGACCTTCCACATTCCCACATTCCAACAAATGGAGGTCCCCACATTAGAGGAATGCCAGGCGGCATGGGATGATAATTCAACTGGATGCAAGAAATCGATAAACCTACATTGGCTCAAGGAAAGACGGGGCAGTGCTGTGAAGGTTCCCCAGGAACTCTTCCGTAGCGATATTCATGATGATTACCACGACCTGGTGACCATGTTGAGCAGAGTTATGGGACTTCCTACGGATGCCTACTTTCAGGAATGGATGGCCTATTTCATTAAGCAAATCCTGCGTGGAAACGAGGATGCCACAACAAAGGTTTCATTCTATTGGGGAGGAATCATAAGCAACTGCTTCCATGGGCAGTTTGTCAATGTGAAAAAGAGTTCCAAATTCTATATGACCTCCTACCTTGTCTACTCCTTGGCGGATCAAAGATAGTACAACGGGTTGTTTGTGGCACCCGATCAGGGGCAGAAGCGAGGACTTAAACCCTTTGACAAATATCCGTAGCTCCAATACCAGAATTTCAAGAGGGACTACTATAGAGTGAATGATGCCTTCATTGGCCATATCATCAAGTTGATTGCCAGAGACTTCAAGAGGAGGGTCTCCCACAGCGCCAGAGCTCTTCTAAAGCAATATGCCTTCCTCTATATCCAATATCCAAAGTTCACGTATATTCGGGCCTAGGGCTTCACTGAAAGGCCGAATAGATTGCCTCGATACCCCAACAACAAAATCATCCTCCTGAAGCTCTCTCAACAACTTCGGCACCTGTAGGCAATTTTTAGCAACAAACATATAGCGGGGATCTCCTACCCCATGACCCTCGGCCAGGGCATGTACCGATTGTAGACTTCCCAATGTGTTGGTAACTTCGAGAAGGAGTTGAAGGAGTACCATTTCGACTTGCACACTGCTCGCCCACGAATGGACCCACATGGCCATGTCAGGAAGGCGCTGGAGTCAGCATATGCCCATCTCCATCACATTGAAGATTTCTGGGCCGATTGCCAAGATGACAAAGAAGTGCGCGTAAGGCACTACATGCGCATGACTGTGCAGTTCTTAAGGAGGGTGTAGCCATTTCCGGTGTCGGACCAAGTCGAGGAGGACGAGTCCACAATCATGCATCCAAGGTACCCTGTGGTTGCCAACCTGCCAATACCCTCAATTGACTGGGATGAACAGGAGGTCGATGACCTAGACACCATAACCCAGCCGATCTTAACTCGTACCAAGGAGTGGATCGATGGGCAGGTGGCTCATTTGAAGCGGAAGGGAGTAGTCTTGACTTATGAGGGGCTCAAAAGCGAGCCAAGTGCCACAGAGGATGTTGCTGCCACCGCGTCAATTGGCGGGACCTCCAAGTCTCCTCCCATCACCAAGCTCAGGAAAAGAAAAGAAACAGAAACCGCGTAGTCTCCAAACCCTAAAGCCTCTACAAAGAAAGAAGCGGGAGGCTCGCCTCCCAAAAGACTCAAACTGGCAAGGAGTGCTGCGGGACAACCTTTAGCCAAAGAGAAAGAAGCAGAAGGAGCGGCTCAATTGCAACCTCCCTTGTCTCTCCCTGCCCCTCCTGTTGCACTGCCCACCTCCCTAACTATGGTCACTGCATCTCCGCCGACCGTTGACATTTCTATCCATCTTGCCCCTTTGCCTCCGGCTGAATCAGTAATAGTCATTGACTTCTCTTCTGGCATGACCACTCCCCCTTCTTCTACTACCATGTCGCCAATCAGATCACTCCCTCTATTAACAATAACATCACCTGTTCACCTTGCCACTATGCTCGAGACTCTTACAAGGTACATGCAAAGCCTCCCCCCTGAGCTCTCCCATATCTTAATGGATCCAACTCTCCAGGAAGCCCTTGCACAAGTCCTTGCAACTGCTTAACCTTCACAACCACTGACAGGGCCACTAGCCATGGAAGCTACAATTCTAATCTCAAAGGAGTTGGAGGAGCGAGAACAAGAAGCCTCAAAGCCTGTTGAGGAGGAGGCTAATGAGTATCATGAGCACCCAGAGTACGAACACCGAACCATCGACAAGGTGGTTTATGAGGAGGAAGAAACGGGCTCTTCTGAGAGTGGGGATGAGGAGGACGGCTCTGACACTAAGGTAATCATTCAGACCTTTGATGATGACCTTGAGGAAGAAATGGCACAAAAATTGAAGGATGATGGGATAGAGGCGGAAGGATCACCACATGATGAAGAGGGGTAGCCAACAGAAGAGCAACAGATAAAGGATTTGACTGAGGCTGAGACCCATGTTGTCAAATGCCCCGAGGCTGAGGGTACCAAGGAGAAGAAAGAAGAAGAAATAGCGAAAGAAGAAAGCCCCATCCAGCAACCATCCACCAGGCTACCTATCAGATGCCTCATGTTCGTTCATGACTCTGATGAGGAGGAAGAGGATGCTGCCAAAGAGAAAGGAGAATCTCCAAAAGAAAAGGAAGCATAAATCTTGGCATTAACTGAAAAGGGAAAGGGTAGCCATGATTCACCCAAAGGAAAATCTACTGTGCCCGAATGGTTAGAGAAGCAGATCGAAAGAAAGACCCCTATGATGAAGGACCCAAGGGCGAGGTTAGAGGCCATCTTGGCTCGAGCCCAAATCACAACAAAGAAGGAGAAGAAGCCCAAGGTCTGATCCAAAGTAACGATGGATGCTTCTGGCTCTCAAGCGGCACAAATTGTAATGCCCACGATTGGTCAAGCTGAGGTAAGCTATAACATCTCCACCATCGACTTGGGGACTGCAACCAGAGAGTATTAGGTCGAGCACCTTGAGGAGTCAGTGGCTACAGTGGTGCACCTGATAAAGCAGGATAAAATCTCAAAGGATGAGCTCAAGGCATAGGTTGCAGCCTTAACAGATTACATACAACAATGGTCTTCAGTAGACGACCTGCCTACTACATCCACAGCTGCACCTCAATTGCTTTCCAAAAAGCAGATTGACAAAATGGAGAGAAGGAAGAACTTGGAGAAGACCACCGAGGACTGGTTCTAACAAGTCTCATACATCAGGAACATGGGAATTAGCCGAGCTATACGAACAACCAACAAATTCTTGGACTTGATGCAGTCTCTGTAGAGCACAAAGAAACTCTACACCAACTTCCCTGCGACCTACGACTCCACCTTCCCAAGGATCGAAGCTATCCTTCAATTTCTTGAAGCCACATGGGAGAAGAAGCTCGCATTTAAGAAAGAGGATCACTGGCTGATGGATATATGGCGTCGAGACTTTGACAATCAGAAGGAGAGGTTGGAGCAAATTTTGAGCAGGGTGGATCCGGACATTTAGTGGATCAAGGAAATCCAGGTGGAGTGTGCCTGATACCTTAAGATGATGACGGGCTATGATATGCCCACTGTGCAAATGGATCCGGAGAAGATAAAACCCTACTTCTAGGAGAAGATGAAGGACGGGATGGTTGGAGAAATCACAACGGAATTCCTGAGTTTTGCTGCCCACGCCTTCGACCAATTGGAACTGTTCAAAGACCAAGGCTCAAAATATGATTAGGATTGGAAAAGGATGGAATAAAATGCAAAGGAGTGGAGCTACTAGGCGCTGCGATGTGAAGTTATCGAAATAGACAAGCTCCAGATAGTCATCCTCAACTTCATAGAATACATAGCTTCTGAGGGACAGGAGGACAACCCTACTAAAGATGAACTTTCTGAAGAGTAGCTACAGCAAAAAATAAATAGAAATTTGCTAAATGACAAAAAAGCTACAGTGCCATTAGCAAGAGGAAGAAATAGGGTAAAAGACAAAATGTAATTTTTAAATTGCTAGATATTGGGGGGTAGGTGAAACCCTATTTTGTAATGAATCTTGGCCACACAATAAGAATGAATCTTGGCCATTCATTAGACTTTTAGAAAACTATAAATAGGGCTCTCCTTTCATTTGAAAAGAGAGTTGAGTTGTTGTAAAGACATGCTGCAGAAATTTATAAGGAAAAGGCATTGACTTGGTGTATTTTCTTGGTTTCTCTCATGTTACTTGATTCAATCTCCAATATTAGATGTTTGACTTAGGTTTTATTGCTGTTTAGTTAGCTATTTTCCAATATTAGATGTTTGACTTAGGTTTTATTGCTGTTTAGTTAGCTATTTTATTTCTTTGGGTAGATTTTAGAAATGCTGTTGGGTGATTATGAAAATTTCTACCATGTTGATGATTTCTTTGTCCATACTTTTTGCTGTTTGCTGATGGTAGATAGCTGTGCAAAGTTAGCCTGGACTTGATTTCATAGCTGCTCCAAACATTTATCTTTGATTCATGCATGTATGTGGTGGATGAAGGATAAAATATCTGCAGACCTTAGAAGATAGCACAATTTCTATGATACTGTGAAATCCCTGGTTAAGTGGGATATTGTTTTTGAGAAATTGTCCATTGCAGGAACTCTGTTATTACTATTCATAGCTAGTTGCAGACTTAGGAACTTTTCCTCTCTCTTGCCTTCTTTTCTTTTTTTTAATGACTAACCTATGCTAAGGTTCATTGCACATTGTAAAGCCAAATCCAACAACAAAATGGAGTCCAAGACTGCTGTTTGAACCTACAGCCAATGCATAATAACTTTCCATCCTAAGAACTCCATTTCAAGATCCAACTTCCATGATTTATATCCATGCTTTGCATTTCTTATGTAAGACCGCCTTGTGATTCCAGCAAATCACATCAAACTACTGAGTACCTATCTAAGCACTGTCAAGACCTGACATCTGAGAGACCTTGGGATAGTGTTCTGCAATCCGATTGTGGAAGATTGTCTTTCAATAGAGTTAGTGCACCTACGCACTTCCTGTGTTGAAAAGTGCATAAAAACACCATCAACAGGATGCCATATTCTTATTTGTATGGTGGTGTTGTCACGCAAACACATGTTAGGGATATAAGATATTGGAGGCATGGTATTGATATACTTTCTAGCTTTGTTTGGAGGCCCTACATAGATTTCTAGCAGTGGGCCGATGAGGATCAACACCTACCCTGGTGCTAGCAGGCGAGATATTTGATTAGTCACACAGTGCAGTCCCAACATATCATCAAGAAGTATCTACCAGAGTGGGTTAGGAGATAGTTCAGAGAGGTACAAGATGTGCCTTGATGGGAAACATAGTTCACACGTACCTCGTAAGAGGTTCATCCATGGGGACAAGTGATACCAATGGTTACAATTGAGTAGGTGATAGATACATTACAACTAGTGCAGTGGGCTTGGAGAGGTGGTGCAACCAATTCAAGGACTATTGTAGAGTATGACACATGGTTGGGTACCCACAGACTAGTTCCATACACAGACTTAGATTAGCCAGAGGACAAAGGGGAGGACGAGGAGATGGAGGGAGGGGTGACAAAGGGAGGGGAGATGATGGAGGAGATGCCAGAGGGAGAGGAGGATGCCGAGACAGGAGGAAGAGGGTAGGGAGATAGTAGGTAGTGAGGCCATTGTCATTGATCCACTAGGAGGGTGAGGAGGAGAGGATGGCGGAGGAGGAGCATAATGTGGATATGCCAACTCTTGATGTGGGAGCCCAGGATGTAGAGATGGAGGAGGAGCACCAGAAGGAAGAGAAACTAGAGGAGACAAATATGGGAGAGCCAAAGTGAGTCCTCTAAGAGAGGATTGTTATGGGAGTTGATGTGGAGGAGGGATTAAATGAGGTGGGAGTTGGAGGAGGAGATGGTCTAGTTGATCAACGAATAGTTGATTTACATACATGACTAGAGCAGGCATCTACTATGATCTAGGCATTGAAGGCTGAGGTGGGAGCACTGAGGAAAGAGAGAGATGGATCAAGAGGGCCGAGTGGGATACTTTACAAATAGAGAGAGACATAGCTGTGATTAAGAGGCAGGAGGTAGAGTAGCGGGTTTTAAAGTTTACTACCACCCTCAGTGGATCGAGTGTAGATACAACCGCAACATTGCTAAGAGCAGGCAAACGAGAGCAGTACTATAGAGACTTGTATGAGGCTAAATTTCCACCAGACTGTAGAGTACCAAGTGCATCTGAGGCCTTGAGTAGCAACAGGTATCGTAGTAGACACTCACACAATAGGTCATAGAGCAGTGATAGGGTATGAGGGCTGACATAGACAAGTCCATATGACAAGCCACAGTCAGAGCATAGGTCATCAGGGTCACCTCAATGAGAGGGAATGCCATCACCATGGCAGTTCTAGGACTAGATGAGGGTAGTTTGGGCTAGAGGCTATTTTGACATATGTATCTAGACACATGTACTTTGACTGTTGATCCTGTGAGCTCTATTTTGTTATATATGGTACGTCTTGACATTGTACTATGACACATTTTGAGTGATATATATGATATGATTTTGGCAATGATTTATGATATGCAGTTTTATGTTATGATATTACATGGTTATGATTGTGTTTATGATGATTATGCATTTTTATGATTATGTGATGATGTTATATGTTAATGCAATATGATGGATGACTAATTTATGCTTATGTATATATATGATGTTTAGATGATAGATGGATGCATTTACTATTATGATTGAATGTTATGTGGATGTTTTATGATATATGGTTAATGAATTATGGATGCCATGAACTATTTATGATGTGACATGCAATGCAATAAAGGATAATGGACTATGATTATGATATGATGTGAATGTACTAACATACTAATACATAATGATTTAGTGATATGATGCGATGAAATTATCATGCTATATGGATGCAATCTATGTGTTTTGTATCTTCTCCTATAAATATGATAACCTAATATGATGATTCTTATGATGATAATGATATCTATAAAGTTTCCTAATATGATTATGTATGTAGGATATTTTTGTGTCATAGGATGCTGTTAAGATGCGGATAAAAGAAATGTTAGTGCAAAAGATATGGATGTTAGCTATGCAAGGCTTTGCACGAATCATCATTGGGCATTAAAATGTGATGAACGAACAAAAAACACCATGGTATGACATAGACCGAGGTGTGTATGGTCATCCACTTGCAGAATAGATAGTCATAGACAGAGAATGTCCTTACTCATACTAAGGAAAAGTTGCCCTAGTATTTTTTTCCAAAACACTCTGTAAACAATAATCAAAGAACAGAGTCATGAGACATCCTCGCTCCTCTAAATCCTTCATGGGACATCCTCGAGGTAGCTAGTAATGTGAATCACAAAAAAATTCCAAAAGATAAGACAAAATATCCCACAAAGTCAACAACCATTCAAAGTGTTTGCCAAAGATTGATTGTTTGATGTTTAATTGACTAGGTGATTAATGGGTTGATTGTTTGACAAGGCCTAGTTTCAGGAGAAGAAACATGTCGTATAAGAAACCAAGTCTGGTTTCGATCATGTGACCACTTATATAAGGAAAATGAAAAAGTTTAATTAATGACAGTGTCTAGTTTCAGGAAGGACACATCCTGTATAAGAATTTTTTTTTACTGATTTGATGTTTGAGGTTGATTTAATGTTGTTTATTTTGAGAATTGACTGATTTGAATTGAAGACTTATTGGCCTATTTTTCTTGTTGATTCGTGACTTGTTTGGTGTTTTGAAGACTGTTTATGTCCAAGTTGACAATGTATGATTTATTATGATCAACTTGACAAACCCTAAAGGACCAACCTAATGCCTCAGCGGCTCATGGACAGATGGCCTTGCCTACATAACAATGCATAGAAACCTCGTAGTTCGACATGACTTGAATTTATTTTATTGACAAAGGACTAAGTCATGAGTTGACTTGTATTTGACAAACCCTAAAGGACTAACTTAATGCCTTGGGGGCTCATCGATAGATGGCCTTGCTTACATTATACACACAGAGGCATCGTAGTTCGACCAGAATTGGACTGGCATGATTGAATTTGATTCTATTTTTGGGTTTTTGAAAGTTATTTGGATGTTTTTGTGTTTTTAACATGTTTTGAATTTTTTTGTCTATTGTGTAGTTTTATGATTTTTTTTGTCTTTTTGATAATAGTGACCTCTAACAGTAAGTGTAGGATCTAATGAAAAGGTCAAGTATTTCCCCCTGGTTGGGTATAAGACCCATTTATTAGGGGTGGAATGGGATGGGTATTATAGTGGATAGGAAATGAAAGGTGAAAGGACACATAATGTCAATCGCTCTAGGTTAATTAAAAGGACAACTATGCATGATTATGGATGTCAAGGAGGTATGAGTGAGTAATGGACGAAGGAGAAAGTCAAATGGAATGATGGTAGATGATGGAGAAAAATACAACTACACATGGCTCCTATTTTCTAGGCTTTTACCATGGTACTTATCCAAAGCACCATCAAAGTGTTTTTCACTATTGGACAGGTTATTTCTCTTTACTATTTTTTTGGTGTCACCAAGATGCCTATTTTCCATGTTTTCATCAAGGTAATGATTTTTTTATTTTTTAATTTTTTTTGTGGTTATGACATGGATCTCAAAAGCTTAGTGTAGAATCTATGCAGGTGCAAACTATTGATTGCTTTTGACAAGGGTTCCCCTTCAGGATTTGAAAATTGATATGCTCCTGATCTAAAGATTGTTGTGACAATGTAGGAACCTAACCAATTTTTCTCAAATTTCCCTTGCATTTCTTGCTTTGCTTAATTCTTAGGGTTCTCCATTAACACTAGGTCACCAATGTCAAAGTATCAGTTCAAAAATTTCTTATTATAGCTGTGGTGGAGATGATTATAATATGCTTGTAGATGGACCAATATGTTTTGTATCGGTTCATCTAAAATTTCCAACTCATGTAGCCTTAATATATAGTATTCCTCATCGTCAATCTTCCCTTGCATGGATACCCTTAAGGAAGGTAATTCAAACTCAATAGGTAAGATGGCATTAGAACCAAATACTAGTGAATATTGAGTGGCACTAGTGGGAGTGCATATATTGGTGCAATATGCCAATAAGGTGATGTTAAGCTCAAGGTGCTAGTCACGACCAATGTCATTGATAGTATTTTTAAGGATTTGAAGAATAGTTTTGTTAGATACCTTAGCTTGGATATTACCTTGCAAGTAATATGGAGTGGAGAAATGATGTTGGATGCACAAAATTTTTCACAAAGTTGGCAGACTTCTTGGTTCTTGAATGGACAACCGTTGTAAGTGATAATGGATTAAGGGACACCATATCGACAAATGATATAGTTGAGGATAAACTTAGATAGGTTTTGATGAGGGCGTAGCCCGAGACTTAGAAAATAAGCTACAAACAAGAGAATAATTTTTTTATTCAGAAAATGGAGCTTCTTACATGCAAAGGATCTCAAATCCCCAAGTTCTACAACACATGCAAGTTACAGAAAGCTACAGAATCACCCTTTCGCAATATGCGAGCTTGTCCCCAAAAAGTTACCCAAAAATTAGAAACCCACCTATAAATAGAGCTCCTCTTTAGTTTGGAGCCAAAACAACATTCAAATTTGAGTTTAGGTGGTTTGGCGCCAAAAAATTACAACTTGAAGTTCAAATTTAAAAAAAACATTTGCAATTGTATCTTCTAGAAAGTGTGCCAACTTACCGGGGCCATAACTTTTGATCCGGGACTCCGATTCGCAAACCGTTTGGACCATTGGAAAGGTCTCGAAGTCAATAACGCGCTTGAAATTTTCCACACTAATTTTGGCAAGTTTCGAGGCTGTTCAGGGAACTCTAAGTGCCTCAAATCTAACTCATAAGATTTTCAGGTGCAAATCTGGGAAACTAAAACTGCAATATCTTTCAACCCATGAATAGAAAATAAAAATCGTAAATTGGAAATTTCATTATGATGAAAAAGGTATCCAAAAATGTAAAAACATCTAAAAATTGAGAAACTTGAAATTTAACTATTTTTGGGTGATGCAAGATTTCCCTTACACCATTGGATGCTCCTACATCAGGTTTAATAACTCTTTGTCTAAAAGTTGGAACAAAAACATTACGTGTCTCATTTTCCATCATCCTATCATCAGAACAATTTAGTGTGAAGTTAGGCTACCCATAGCTTTGCTCCATGAATGTCGTCCCGTCGGTTGTGTATAAATGCTTAAAGTTTCAATTTGGAAATGAAATTTCTATTGTGCATCATAGTGGCTTTAATCCTGTGCCTTCTCGTGGGAATTTCTCATTGGATTTATTTTGGCCTGAACCTATAGAACCTATTAGGCCTCGTGAGGATTTATTTTTCAAATCCTATCAAAATTTTAAGGCAAAACACAACAAAATTATACCTTACTAATATTCCTTAACCCACGATTGAGCCTCCTATCCTTGACGAAACTATGATTAAACCAAAATATTTTATCTTGGACTTGTCCTCTCTTGGAGACATTAGGCATGATGTTCCCTAAGAGGAGACCTTACATGAACTAGGGAAAACCCTCTTTGAACATGTCTTATCCTATTTGCATTTTTTTCATAAGTGTTTAGCATAGCACAACTTGCTAACCTTATGAAGCTCGAAGTTTCAACCCTTTTTCATGGCCATTGAGCATAACACACTTTACTTTCCTATGGTGCCTTGTTGTTCATAAGTGTTTAGCATAATGCAACTTGCTAAGCCTTATGAAGCTCAAAGTTTGTATTGTGTGGTGCCTTATTAAAGTTATCAGAGGTATAGCTTTGGTATGGTATGGGATCCTAATAGGATTCTCTCATTTTTCACCTTTGGGGGCTCACCTAGTGGAAAATGGATTTCAATAGCCTGTGTAAGTGTGTATTATTTTTTACATAATGGAAATTGAGTTCCACTTGTAAAATATTTTGAACAAACAATTGAGGCATGTTCCACATTGTGTTGGATAGTCGAGGCTTGATCCACCCTTTTTATATTCCTTTTTTTCTTTCTTTGAGTCTTTGGAATTGTATGATTAAGTACCTTATCATTACTGCATATATATATATGTTTTACATAGGCATGCTTCCCCTTGTGCCTTTGTTGGTTTTTCCATGAGATTTTATATCTTGGAGGCTTGATCATCCTCCTTGATATTTGTTGTCTTATCCTTCCAATGATTGTACAATTAGACCTCTCTTGATTGTCTACTTTAGTGTGGGTTTGACGTAGGGTCATACTCACTAAAGTGGGGGCTACATATAATACAGAAAAATGTATCACTTTACATTTTCTCACTTGTTTGGGCCCTCCTAGTTTAATTGGACTTAATAATGCCTTAATTTAGTGTTGTTAAATGCACCCCTTTACATTTACACACTTATTTGGGCCCTCTTAATTAATTGAGCTTAATTATAAATTAATTAACCCTTTAATTCATTTACAAGCCTATTCAATTATATTTTACAAAGGGGAAAGCCGACAATAGTTAATGCCTAAACATAACACTTTACATTGAGCAATGTGTGTTCTAGGTATAGGGACCTAGAACCCATTCGCGCATGGGCGAATGGGTGCTCCCTAGAAATTTGGACCTAAATTTAAGTTATGTTTTTTGTAGTATTTTAACATCTCTAAATCCATAATTGAATGTCAGCTTGTGATATTTGAAATTTAGGAAATTAAGGGTACATACTTATAAATAAAAGATTATTTTACTAAGTTTCACGTAGATTTTTCAAGAAAGCAACCTAGCAATTTTATGAGCATTATTTAAGCAATCAAGAGCATTCAAGAGTAGATATATTACTCAGTTCTGTACTTGTATTAGACTGTGATGATATGTATTGGCCTTCTTATCGGCCTATTGTAAAGGAGACATTCTTATTGTGACTCAATAATATAAGAGATATTATTGGTTGGGTTTTTCTCCCTCAAGAGGAGGGTTTTCCTAGGGTATCTGTTGTGTCTTGTGTAAATTTTAAATTTATTTATGTGCATTGCGAATCTGATTATTAAATTTAACATGGTATCAGAGCAGGTTTAAAGAAGATCTTGATCAGATTCTATATTACAACGATACTCCTTATTCTCTTTCTCATCGTTGATTACTTCTATCTCTTCATCAATATGGTGAATGGTCTCAAGATCAAGGACAAACTTGAGGGAGCAAAAAAAATCACATCTTTGAGATTCAAAATTATGCTCACCTTGGAGGAAAATGAATTGGCAGAGTTTGTGGAGAGCAAAGTCACCGAGCCTATGGATGAGGAAGAGAAAGTTAAATGGAAGAAGAAAGATACTAAGGAAAAGAAGATGTTAGTTGATTCCATGAAGGATCATATTGTTCCTATTGTCTCCAAGTTGAAGATGACAAGGGTGATGTTTAAAACCTTGGAGGAGATGTACGAAATCAACAACACAAGTCGTACACTTGCACTGAAGCAACAAATCCATCATGTGAAGATGGCGAAAGGAGAATCTATCATCACTTAATTCATAAAGATTTTTGAATTGAGAGATCAACTCTCTACCATTGGTCATTTTGTTGATGACAAGGATCTGACCATGGTTGCCCTCAATGGTCTTCCTTCATCGTGGGAGTCTTTCATTCAAGGAAATAGCGCAAGGTCTAAACTTCCCAAGTTTGATCGTTTGAGGGCGGATTGCATTCAAGAAGAGTCGAGGTTGGCTGCAAGAGGTATTGGTCAAAGCCCTATAGATGAAGACATTCATGTTCTTTCCGCTCAATCCTCAAAGAAGAAAGGGAAAGATGGAAAGAAAGGATATTTCAAGAGGAATAGAGATAAAGGAGCTGATGGTGCTTTCGCATTCAAGAAGAAGTGGGACCTGTCTAAAGTCCAATGTTTTCATTGTGACAAGTTTGGTCACTATGCAAAGGATTTCCCAACCAGGCCTAATCAACATGCTTCATTTGCGGATGTGGATGAGATCTCCCCTCAGAAGGATTCTAGGGAATTTCTATTCTAAGTCATGGGCTTGTGTTCAAGCTGTGAAGATTGTGTGCTGATCTGTGCACATGAGCAGCGTGTCTTATTGTGTCCAGTATTTGCATCCATCAAGAGATAAGTATTTTTTGTTTGCTGAGTTATTTCATTTATTTTTAGATCTTGTGTGATTAGTATAGAGAGATTGTAATTTCTCTTGAATTTTTCTCTCTAGCATAAATATCCTTTGAATATTTCAAATTATTCATTGCGAGTTATTTCATGCTAATTATGTAGATCTCTAAGTGTGACTTTGAGATGAAAAAGAGAATTGCATTTTCATTGTGATAAGTTGATCACATCGATATCGTTCTCTAATGCATAAACCATGTTAGAGCCTTGACTCTTTGAGAGATTTGGTTCTACTTGCTAACTACGTAATGCATTCAAGAAATTTGTAGTTGTTCAGATTGTCTTTTGTTGTGCTGAGTTTAACACTCTCGAGAGGAGTAAAAGTTGGAAGAAAGAGTTATATCAAAATTCAATAAAGATAAGTTTATTTATTCCTTCATTATGATTCTTTGATATATTTCTTTTATAGGTTGATTTACTTATTCATGTTTCAATATTGTTCATAAATTCTTATGTATTCATGCTATAACCTGAGTTAGTAAACTTTGTATGATTCTAGCCTTGATATTTCTTTGGATAGTTATAAAAAGTTAGTAATCTCTCTCTAAATTGCTTCTAGGACATATCTAAGAGCAGAAGGTGTTGAGAGATTGCTTAGTGATGAAAATATTGAGGCATCTCATGAGGAAGTCATACCGACCAAATAAATGATCAAGAATGAAGTCACATCTTGCAGCCATGGGATTGAGTTGGTGGCTAGAGGGAGTTCACTTCCAGAAGTCTTCCTTGCAATCTTTGAAGCAGGGGTCAAGAGGGAGTTTTGTAACTCACTGAAAAGAAGTGAAGATTATTGTATTACAAAGCTAGGTGCTAAATCCTTAGAAGACCCCTTTAGCTGCTAAGATCAGAATTGCTCAAGATTGTCATCTGGATTTTTCATTGGTAGCTCCACAAACCTATTCAGAATAGTGAGATCTAGGATGAGGTCGAGGAGGACTATCCTAAACTCTCTACAGTACTAGAGGTGTGCACTGGAAAACAATATCTAAGTCAAAGTGTTGTAGGAAATCTTGGACGAAGAGGTCAAAAGGTTGATGCAAGTTCTTGAAGATTTAGAGGGAGCCTACTGAGCCTGAAGAAGATGGTAATCTTGTTGTAACAAATCATATCCTGAGATACTTGTGTGGCATAGTTGGATATGGATTGAGATATTCTTTAGGTTGGATCTGCTATGATATCCTAGTACAGTAGGAAGCAGTCATCTGTAGCATTGAGTACAACTGAGGTAGAGTATATTGTAGCTTGTATGGCAGCTCAGGAAGCAGTGTGGCTTCACAAGCTCCTTGGAGGATTATTTGGGAAATCAATGGAGCCTACAATCATTCATTGTGATAATTAGAGTTGCATGAAGCTATCTGTCAATCTTGTGTTCCATGATAGAACCAAGCATGTTGAGATCAAGTACCACTATATTAGAGATATGGTACTGTGGAAGGCTATACAATTGAGGTATACCAGCACTGATGAGCAGACGGTAGACATTCTCACCAAGCCTCTCTCCAGAATCAAGTTTGTGTACTTTTGAGATAAGCTTGGTATGGTGGAGAATCCAACCTTAATTGAGAAAGAGTCTCAGCATCAGTGAGCCTGTTAATGAGTTCTTCTCTGTGAGAGAAGTTCGAGGTGAAATCCCTTGTTAATGCATTTCTCTTTGAGATTTGAGGTGAAAGCCCTTGTTCCCACCCTCTGAGAGAGTCATGGTGGATGTCATGTGTGTGAATCCAAGACAACATCTTGTACTTGTGTTTCACCCTCTGGGAGAGCCATGGTGAAAGTCATGTTGAGGTGACAACATCACACAAGTGATGAACACTTGTACACACCATAGTATGGTTGTAGCCATTATGGTTGATATTGTGTTGAGGCGATATCTAATATCATGATGAGGTGATATTTTTTCTTTTCACTTATGGTTGTAGCCATAGTGATAGACATCACGATGAGGTGATTTTTCTTGTGCAGCTGGAAGTATCCTCCCTAGCTGAGAGGGAGTGTTGATGTTTATATTACAACTTCAGTCGTATTCTTCCAGCCTATTAATTGTTCCTTAGTTGATAAATTAAATAATAATAGATGAGGCTATTTAATTTATAAACATCTAAAGGCACGATTTTATTAGTGAAGAGTTACCTATTTTGAGGCTGACCTCTCTCTCCTCTAGGCGTGATTATTTATGAAGAAGACTTCACTTCATTGGTTTTTGACTTCTTAATTAGTAAATATTATATTACTTGTGAAGGCCGACTTGGAGATAGTGAAGAGGTGCATCCTCTTTCAAGCATGTATATATATCCATTCTTTCCTCCTTGTTTTATCATCCATTCTACATTGTTCTATCTCTAGTCTAAAGGTGCGAATAAGAGAAAAGAGCAGAGCAGATCAGTCAATCTGTTATCTAAGTCTGAGATCATTCACTAGCTTTCATTCCATACATGTCAAGTTCAAATTCTTCAAGTGCGAGTCTGTGAAAAGAGAAGATTGTGATCTGTGTAGAAGGCAGAGAATATTATTGGCAATCAAAATTACTCAGTTCTGTACTTACATCAGACTGTGATGATGTGTATTGGCCTTCTTATTGACCTATTGTAAAGGAGACATTCTTATTGTGACTCAATAATATAAGAGATATTATTGGCTGGGTTTTTCTCCCTCAAGAGGAGGGTTTTCCCAGGGTATCTGCTATGTGTTGTGTGAATTTTAAATTAATTTCTATACATTGCAATTCTGATCATTAAATTTAACACTATTCACCCAAAACAAATATTTTTCTCTCTTATATGTGTGATTGTAGATTTAGGTTGAAGAAGACTAGAAGACCTTTTGAAGTGCAAGATTTACAAAGTTGTCAAAGTTACAAAAGTTGTCAAATCATGGAATCTCAACTACAAATCAGATTTCTGACCTTTTTGACACTAAAACCTACAAAAATTAGAAGCTTTAGATCTACACTAGAGGTTCCTGAAATATTTTTGCAACCCCTATACTTGGACCCATTCACCCATGGGCGAATGAGTCTCAGATCACCTTCTAGAAAGAACTTTTGGTGACTGGTACACATGTTTCTACCCTTCTTAGATCTGCATTCTATTGTCTGGTTTTATAAATATTGAGCTTAATCTTCAAGTTTCAAGTGTAAGATTGCATTTTCGTGTTGATTTGCTATTTTTATTTTTTCTACCCAAAGTGCTATTTGACCTTGACCCCCATCCTTCAATCATAAGGAAATATGTAGATTCTCACTTTGGGTTGATTCACCTAAGGGTTGATAATCAATTCATTATGGGGATCTCATTTCCTAATGAAAAATTGGGTGATTCCATAATAGTGGTTTACAGTTTTTGGCCAAACTAGACACTGAAATTATTATTATTAACTAAATCTTCACATTCAGGCACCTATAGCGGCTAAACCGTGAGGAATTTGAAGATGATGCAAACTAGAGTCTCGTAAAATTTTGTCTGCAGATTCTAAAAATATTTTTTTTTTTAAATTTGGAATCAGATTGCACTTCTTTTTCCATCTCCCCATGAAAATTGGTTTTTTTCAGAAAACAACATTTTTAAAAAGTGATGCACACCGTATAATGCATAAATTTTTTTCCATGAAGGATAAAATTCTAATTCTTTCTAATTTAGATTTGTAACTCCGATATCTAGTGCTTTCAGTTGGTTAGATATTTTTTCTTTAATCAAGTTTTGAAGTCAAACCAACAATTTAGACATAGCGCCAATTATAACGCGCGTAATTTTTTGTATATAATTTAAATTCATTTTTCTTTTTGTTGGATCAAGGACTTCAATATTTGGTGCACTCATATTTTTTAATTTTTTTTATAATCTGCTATTTTTCCACATGTGCAGAACAAAGACCTTAATTTTTGATGAAAAAACTATGTTTAATAAAACTAAAAAAACAAATACATAATAAAACCAAAACATATTAAAATTATATTCGTTGGATAGCTCATTCTAAGGACTACTTGATTCCAGTTAGGGTTTGTGAAAACTCCTCCATTTTCATCCCTCAACTCGAGCTTCAAGCGTAAAATTTAGGCTTGTTTTTTTTGTGAACAAGGTCAAAAATCAGGGAAAAGGGGGTTCGCTAGAACTAAGGGGGTTCTAGCAAACCCCCAGGGGTTCAAGTGAACCAGGGTTCATTTGAATCCCCTTCCCAAAAGGGGTTTTCATTTTCTTTTTTTCGTGCATGCATTAAATGGGTTCGCTCGAACCCTAATTCGAGCGAACCCTTTTTTGGTTTGTTCAAACCAATGAGTTCATTCAAACCCACAAATAAAGGAAAATAGGTCCCTTCATCAATCCATTTGAAACCCTATTTTTTGGTGTTTTAGCATAACACAAAAAAAGCTTCTTTTTATTTTCGCATTGCTTTTCACTGATAATTTTTGCAAGAATGCATTTCACACTAGTTTACACAAACGGTGTTTAGTTGACCCAAACACAGAGGTTTGTTTGAAGGAATTCAATATCCACCTGTAGGTCTAGACAAAGGATTCCTATGTGCCATGAGCTCTTGGAATGACTTCATCAAAGTTTGATTTTTTTTGGATTTTGGGGCTCTTAAGAGACTACCCAAGAAAGAGCACCCCAGAATGATTGGGTCACTTGGAAAATGGAGTTAGACCTTCCATAGTATTTACGTGCCTACCTCAACATGTCCACACTGCCCATTCATCAAAATTATTAAAAAATTAACAATTTTTGCATTTTCCAATATTCATGTTTAATTTTAACCATTGTTGATTTCAAAGAAAGATTAGTTGACTTTGTTGTTCATGTTTTTCTATGATCCACACTTTCCTAATATTTATATGTAGGCATTTCTCAATATGATCTTTGAGTAGGACATGAGGTTTGATAGCAATGCATCCAACATTGGAGTTCATGTTGCTTTCATTGTTCAATTACTTTTACTTAGTGATTTTTCTGGTTTTTAGCAGTTCGCTTGTAATATTACAATGCAGGTGTCTTTAATAGTAGCAATGATTTGAGATGTACATAACAGAGTGAGGGAATCAACCTTGGCACATATTAGTTGTGTATCTAGGATAGTTGGTAGCAAGATGCATTGATGTATTTGTATATGAGGACATCGATAAAATTATATGGGAATTATTAGTTGTATTGATGATTATGCATATGCACCTACTTATGTATGTTCACAAATGTCATGCATGTATATATTTTCACATCAAAATTACTTGCACATTCTTACATTGGTTCATGTTGGCAACTATTTAATAGTCAAGCAATGGTGAAGATTTTGGACTTGTCTATGAATGAACTCTTGAATGTAATGTATGTGAACCTTAATATGAATGAACTCTTGAATGTAATGTATCGGTACCTTGATTTGAAACACTAAAAAAATACCTCCTACAATAGCTTTATAATTACATGCAACACGAATATAAAATTTTAGGCTACTAAAAAATAAATACAATAAGTGAATGGTTGGTAGAGATATGAAAAGGTGAAAAACATGCCATAATTTTTATCATTCTTCTAATTAAATAATATCACAATACCTTTCTTTTTTATTTGGCTATGGTTAGTATGAGATTTACCTTTTCAACAAACATTATACAATGCTTCTCATACCATTTTGCATTAATTTTAGCTTCTTTTGAAAAAAAAAAAGCTGCCCACTTCATTAAAGGAGTTCAAATAACTAAATAATGTCAAATGTAAATTCATTCAAGAAAGGTTTAAATCATGTGTATTATTTTGTATAAGAGTTATTTGAGAATGTTTAGTACATAATTCTAATGTATTAATTATCGTCTATTACAATTCTAATGTATTACTATAATTTTTAGTGTTACTGATGTCAAATTGAGTGTTCAACTTGCAACTAGAATGCCACATTTGACCTAGAGCTTCCACATAACCACTATGAGGTCTACATTAGAAAAATGGTGATAACATTAGCTAAATGGCCATCAAATTTGGTGAAGTTTCCAAAGGCAACCAAATTTAACACTAACATAGATGGATTAATCTATAACATGTTATTGATCATAAGTTAAAACCATTCTAAACTAATTATACATTCTAATTTTAAGTTTCAAAGAAGAAAGACATGCACACGAGGAACACATTAGATCAAATATCAATTTTTATATAACAAATTGTAGAATAATTGTGTATGTGCATAAATTATTTTGGCATATATGACAACTCAAAACATGTTTTACAAAATGTGGCATATATGCAATCTCAAGATCTATATATAATATATTCTGAATAGCTATTTATCAATCCCTAAATGTATCAATCTCTAACAAATCTTAATCTTGTGTTGGATCATAAAAAATGAGCCTCCTCAAAGAAATTGGTGGCTCTAAAATTTCCTACACAATAACAATTCAAACCATAAATTATATTAATTATGTTTGTTAGGTCTCAAAAATGTAGGTTGCAAATCCTAAGAGGATGCCAAACTCTATGATCAAATTTTCAACGTTCTTAAACCAATGAACAGAGTTAACTTAAATGTGTTTGGTAACTCCCCACACTTTAGGCTCTGCTAACCTAGGTGGGTATACCTTTATAATGAAGTAGATTTGGAAGAATGTATGATCTAGTTGAATTTGTGGATCTATCACAGTGGCATAAAGTGTAATAGATGAGAGCTTGCTGACTACTCCTACTCCTAGTATTGAATTTGGAATGTGAATGTTTTGAATAAGATTTTATGAAATTCTAAAATGGAATTGGTATGACCAGTACCTACTTCTGTTGGGCGAATGGAGTCAAGAGGTAAGTGATATGTGTGTCCTATTTCTGGATACAATTCGAATTGTTTGACACTTTTATGATTTTATGCCTAGCATAAACGCGCAAGGATGCAATTATCAAGTTCTTCTTATTGATCCAAATGACCTTTTCCAGATTACTATGATTAATTAAAAGAATTTAATCCTTCCTTGAAGGAGCCAGTTAACTTAACCACACAAGAGCAACAAATGTGCTTTGATAAATTGAATATATCCTTGATATATCAATTTAAATAATAGGGAAATGTCAACCTTGGAGACAACTGGATAATATTTTCAATTATTTCAACAAACAACTAACACTATAACAGAATCACCAAATTTATGCATTCTTCTCCATTATATAATTTTTAAAATATTTTACAATATACAACATAATGTTTTGTTGAGGCAACTGACCAACCTATCCAACTACCTAACCTACTAATTCTCATCATCCTTGATGATACAATTTCACTCTCCATATATACATTTCTTTTATTTCCTTCTAACCTCCTTGGTAAAAGATCTCCACTTGTACACTTTAGCATAAAAATATTTTTAGGGAAAAATAATTACCCTCCTCTGTGAATCACATAGAAAAATATTTTACTTAGTGGGAAAATATCTTATGCTTCTCTCCTTCATTTGATAATTTTCACCTTTATATTCTTTGACATTTTCTCGTTTCAAATCTTTCCCGTCAAATGTTCATTCTTTAACAAATCATTTTTTATAATTCCATTTAAAATACCTCAAATGGAAATTATTCATGCATTCTCACCTTAGTGTTTTTCCCAACATTCATTTTAACATTTACATCGGCCTTTAATCCTTCGGCGTGACTTATGAGATCGGTGTAAATTTAAATTTTCCCCCGATCAGCCTTCTCCTGCCGATAAATTCTTCATCGATGACATGCTTAGTCGGTGTGACTTGAAAATCTTTCTCTGAGTAGCTTGCTCCTGCCGATGGAATTTAGGGTTTTTGGCATGGTTTTAATTTGCAAAGGCCGTGTGGTAATGACGATCTCTTTCTTCTACTTTGGTGGCCACAGATTCCATAGATTTATTGAGCTCGTGGCTTCTCTAGTCGATGGAAAAATTCCTTCTCTTTATTACTCTTTCGGCATTCATTTGCCTCAGTTGCGCTTTATATTGCCCTTCATATTTTATTCTGGAACTCTTCAAAAAAATGCGATTGTGCAACATCAGGTTACTCACAACAAAATCCTCCAACCCTGTAGAAATTTGCTCCAAACGGGTTAATCCCTGAAAAGATCCATACTCCCTATGACATGCCTTCCGTTTCTGTGTTATAGAATACTATTTTCCTTAAAACAATATTTCTTGTTTGTCCACATTATAGAGAAAAAATCTTCTCATAATGTTCTCAATTTGCACACAAAAGCCGATTACTGTTGTGACCAATTGAAATGCGGTTAGGCTCGACCTTCTCACTGATGATATATTTCTTATTTCCATCAACTTCGCAAATATGATACATTTCTAAATCCACCTACTTTCCAGGAACAAAGGGAACCGAGTGGAATGGAAATTGCATGCGAACGTTCTAAAGAAGATCTTATTAGCGTTTCATTTGGGCATAAGCTCGGAGAAGCCTCATTGTCTTTAATAATTGCATTTACAAGACTATAAAATAGTAGATGTATCCTTTCCATGTATATCTTGTTTTCATGTTTTAGTATTGTGACACATGTTTATATCTTTGTAGTCACTTGCAGTCAATAAGGGGAAATTCCTTTGGGTGTGCTTCCAAACAATCCACATGCTTCTTCTGCATAAACATCTAAGTTGGCACCTCAACAATTGAATTCTCCCATCCTATGTGTCCCTCAAACATTTTACCTAGCAACTCCTTTGTTCCATAGTATCCTCTTGCAGAGAACATAAATAATAGTGTTATATGTGTAGAATTGGACCCATGTAACCTTATTCTTGTCAAGAGTTCCAAAGCAAGAGAACATAAATAATAGTGTTATATGTGTAGAAGTGCACCCATGTAACCTTATTCTTGTCAAGAGTTCCAAAGCTTGGTCTGTTCTGCTTCTCTCACATAATCTTTTGGTCAAAATGGTGTATCAAAAGCATAAACCTTAATAATTGAACTTCATGAAACTTTTATCTTTTGTAATTATTCCATCAAAAAATGAAATGGGTTTTCAGCAGATTTTGTTACCTGACCCTTTCACTGTGATAAAATGAATTAAGTGGCCTCCAAAATCATTTGGAAACTAATGAAAAATTCTCCCAAAGCCACAAAAATGCACCAGCATGTTGTTTGAAGATAAGGAAGTGTGGTTGCAAAACAACTTTGCATGAAGTAATTAGGATTAAAAACTGTTAACGTTTCAAGTTGTTCACTTGGGATTTTCTGAATATTGCCAGTGTCAAAATCCAATTGGAGACCACCAACTTGCCATCCTGAAAAAATATCAAGTCACTTCCTGTGAAGCCACAACTTGGAGGATTGGTTCATTTTGGATCCATGAACATGTGTGCAAAATGATTTTTTTATCAAACTTCTTCTTTTGCAAAATACGAGGTGTCAAAATTGCCTTCTGTGAGAATTTTCTAGAAATGCCAATGTCAAAACTGTGCAAAATTAGTTTGGTTTTGGCTTTGAAAAAATACCAAATTAGGTGCTATGACCCTAAAAATTTGGCATGGAGGTACACTTTCATGAGGAGAATCTAGGGAATCAATTGGTTTGCCATGATGAGCTTTCAGTTGCTTAATACTAGCTTCCAAAGATGGCTACTTTAGCAGATTTAAGACTGTGTAAAGTTAAACAACAAACCTTTGCAGGACCTTTCAATTTGACCTTTTGAAATCCTATCAAAACTGATCGTAGAGAGCTGAAAATTGGTGGAGATACTCACATATGGTAGATGAACACGTCTGCAAAGTGATTTTTCTTGAAATTGTACTGACTTCATTTTGTGATTTTTCAAAGTGAGCCACTTGAGCAGATTTTTCAACTGTACTTTTGAGTGTTAAAATCAAATTTTTGCACATGGGAACCTAAAATTTGCACATGAAATTTTAGGCTCCAACAATGTCAATGGTTGACAAGTTAGACTACTAAATAGAAACTAATATATACTATAATTTACAAATTGTCAATTTAACATCAAAATCACTATATTGAACTATAATATATGTAAAATGGAATTCTTGATTACCTCAAGTCTTGCCCCATTTTCTACAAGATGTCTACATATGATTGTCCCGTAGGATGATCAGGGGTCCTAGCATATAGAAATAGTCCTGGATTTGTCACATTATTGAATTGGGTAGAGGACTATAGCAAGTAAAATAAAATTGATACAAATTAATATATAATTGTTGACAAATAATCATATTCATTAACATATATCTACTCCTATATAAATGTATATATCTCCAATATTAAATAAACACATACCTCCTGTGATGCTAGTACTCTTGTTGTAGACAAGCTCATGATGGATGAACCAGCTAAGATAGTTTCCTATATAAAAAATGACAAGAATGTAATATAATTTAAATGCACATGTACATATAATCATAATGTCGAGAATGTAAAAAAACATATACTTGTTGTGATGCTTCTTCTAATGTGTTAGACGCAATCATGGTTGTAAAAGTACCAGATTGCTGCATAAAAAGAAAAGAATACATAAGACTCAATCTATGTCCATATATTTAATCATAATAGATTTAAAAAATTAACATCTAAATCTTAATTTAAATGATATGCACATACAATAAAAAAATTGTAAACATGTATGTGTAAAAAAGTACCATATACTGACTCTCTAGGGAAAATGAAATCGCTGATTGAGTACCCTCTTGGACCTGTGAAATTTGATCCTTTTTCAACAACTATTAAAGATTACAACACATAAATTTACATTAGTACTAATATCTCTGATAAAATATGAGATAAAAGATAAAATTCACTATGAAATTACTTTAAGTCTTACTGGTGCATCCATGTCATCTCTCACACCTGATGTCTCTCCTAGAAATGCTTCACTTCATGCTCTCTCATCTCCTACATCTGGCATATGATGGACTTCATAGTCAGATGTGTCCATTGGAACCCTAGTAGGCTATCCAAGAGGACCCAAACATACATGATGGCACATAATGTAGTGATGGGGCATGCAAACATGTGGTGAAGAGGAGGGTATACCAATACCACCTGATGCAACATATATATCACCATCATGTAGCTACACAAATTGTGAGGTTTGTGTGATCAAATGACCACTCAAAGCATGTACAGACATGATAATATGATTGGTTGCATCTACAACAATCTCCAGATAAGGTATTGGAGGTGGGGAACCAATAGGTGGAGCAAGAAAAAGTGGGGTTACTCGATGTGCCCCTGGTCTATCCTGAGGCATTCCTCTATCCACAACTTGGAAACCTTGCATATCAAAGTAGTTGACATGCTTACCTAGGATAAATTCAACATATAGTTTTTGTAGAAAATATTATGGGACATCAAGATTGTTGTTGGGTGGTTTATCAAAAACCATCCACTAATGATCCCAAAAATTATCTAGGATACCTCGATGTTTGCACCATTTAATCAAATATTTAGGCTTGCACACATCAATGGGGTACCTAGTTTTAGGATTGATAAATAGTTGTTCTAGTTGGGCTTTTGTAATGTCAAGTTCCCTCACTTCATCATACAATAAGCCATCAACATATCATTGCCTCATGGACTCTCGCCACTCAACAAAGCTAATATGTTGGTTTGTGAGAGTTTCCACATTGGAATAATTTATTCTAATGTGGTTTTCATGTCAGACAACTTCATGAAAATCTTCATGAATAGTCGGTGCATTTTGTAATGGAGATTTTGGTGGTGTAGGAGGGTTAGGTTGCATAGGGTTTTCATCTAGAATGAACTTGGGATTCTCAACCATTGGAAAACCTATTTGATGTTGAAAAGTTTTAAAATTGATTTTTTTTTAATACAAACTAGTGTGCATATTAAAAAACCTATTTTTTCTCTAAATTTCTTCAAAAATAATACAAAAATAAAAAATAAAGAAAAACAATAAAATCCAACTTACTTCTAATTGGAGGGAGATTTTGGTGGTTGGAGATTGTTAAAAATGAATATCTCTTTCGTGTAAATCACTTAGTCGCACAGTGCGACAATTTTAAAAAGGGATCAAATGAATTTGGCCATTATTTTTTATTAGTACAACAAGAAACAAATATCCATTTCAAAACAAATATCTATTTTGAAACGAATATCTATTTCTCTTTAATCAAATTTAAAAAAGGGTTGAGTCAATCCTATAGTTTATAAGGGACGACACCCATGTTATACAAATTACATATATTAAATGTAAAATATAATTTATAATATATATTATTTTATAATATAATATTCATTATATAATATAATACATAATAGCGTACATGTAGGGAAATATTGTTCGGGAGGTGGCCTTCCCTCTCCTCCTAAGTTGGGTGTGGGCTTGCCCTGTCCCCCTTGAAGGTGGGTGAGGATTTTTTTTTTGAAATGTCGACGAGTGGGAGAAAGCTGGAGTGAGAGCAACAGACCTCTGTGAACGAATGTTCTCTGGAATGCGCACGAGCATGTGCAAGGAAAGCTTGTTCGAGAGGGGGCCTTCCCTTTCCTCCTAAGTCAGGTGTTGCTGCGTAGTCGGGTGTGGGCTCACCCTATTCCTCCTTTGTCTGGCGTTGCTCCATGTGCGGGTGAGGATTTACTAGGTTTGGAAGGTCTGCCCCCTTTTCCTCCTATGGTTCCGCCTCTTGCTCCATCTGCTGGTGGCTATCCCTCTTCGGGTCGGGTGAAGTCCTTCTCTAAGGATGCTAAAGGTGCCCGATCTCCTGGTCAGGCTCGAGTTCGGCCTTTGCCGTGTGCTCGTGATTCCCTTGTAGTGGTTTGTGGACCTAAGGTTGCTGAGAACAAGGTTTACTATTTGAAGCAAGGTGTGGTCTATAGTTTTAATGGCTTATGGCCATCCCTTCCTGATCTCCATGACTAGGTTTATGTCTCCTAAAAGCCTATAGTCTCTGGACAGATTGAGCTCTACCCCAGCGCAAGGGGTTTTTTTTTAGCTACCTTTGCCTCCTCCATGGAGCGAGACTGTGTGCTAGACAGGGGGTGGATGTGGGGTATTCATTCGCTATCCATCAGGCCTTGGTCTCATTCTTTCAATCCCCTTACAGAGTTGTTGAATGCTAGACCTGTTTGGGTCCATCTGTCGAATCTCCCTCTCTAGTTCTGGGAGGGTTCATGTTATGAAGCTATTGGCAACACCATTGGATGCTTTTTGATGGTGGACTCTACGACTCAGGAGCTTTGGCATACTATGATAGCTTGTATTTTAGTTGATTTGGACATTTCCAAACCTCTTCATTGTGATGTAGTCTTATTGGTGGAGTATAGACCTTGGAAGTAGCTCCTAGACTATGAGGGCCTCCCTTTTCAATGTAGGAGATGTTTCTATATGGGTCATTTGGCCTTTGGTTACCCTCATGCCCACCACAAGGGCGCTACTACCTAATGGAAGGATGCTCTCTTAGATCACCTCATGGTGGGTTCTCCTCCTTCATATTTTTCCATGGAGGACGACCCTACTGAGTTTCCTCGGGAGTTTGTGTCTTTCCTGGATCCTCTTACGACTATCCCCTTTGTGGAACCAGTATTGCCTTGAACTGCTGACACTGTGCAGATTGAGCCTGCTTGACCCTCGTTGAATGCCTCTGCTGGTCCTTCAATCACTCTTGTTTCCTCTTCTGTGCTACCGATTCCTTTGTTGAGTGAGGGCTCTTTGCCCTTGGTGGCTATTGCGGATCCGCTTCTCGAGCTTTGCTCAGTGGACTTTGATTCTGAGTCTTCTTGGTCTATTGTGCTGAGAAAGAAGAAGGGACTCCCAAAATCTATTGTATCGTCAGATTAGTCCCCTTAGATTTTGAGGTTGTCTAGTCCTCATTTGTGGTTTGACAGTTGTCCATTAGCTGTTTCTCTGTGTGACTTATCCTCTTTTCCTAGTTGATTCCTGGTTTGAACTAGTTTCTTTTTGGCCTTGAGGGATTTCTGTGTAAAGGGTACAACACCCTGTGAATGTTGCTTATTTTATCAAAAACATATATTATATAATATATTAATAATATAATATAATATATATTATTTATAATATATTATATGATATATAATATTATTATAATATATGTTATATATATTATATATAACATATATAATACAATATATTATTAAAAATATAATATATAAAAATTATATAAATATATATATATTAATATATAAATTATATATATATAATCTATATAATAATATTTATTTTAATATATTAAGGTATATATTATTATATAGATTTTATATATTAATATATTAATATTATATAAAATGGTTTCAGTCACTTTTTTATTTATTAGTGCAATAGGAAACAAATATTTGTTTTGTGTTTTGTAATGATATTCTTTTTGTAATGGATATCCGTTTTCTTTGTATTAATAAAAGAAGCAACTAAAACCATTTTATATAATATTTATATTAATTGTATTGTATTATATCCATTTTATAACATATATCCGTTCCTTTTAATTGATTTTAAAAAAGATTGTGCCCATCCCTTAGGGACGACACCCATGTTATATAGATTAATATATAATATATACTAATTATTGCCTTTTTTTATATAATATATTAATAATTAATAATATATTATTAATTAATATTTTTTTATATAATAAAGTAATAATTAATAATCTTTTAATATAATATATTAATAATTAATAAGATATAATATTATATATAAAATAATATATTAATAATAATATAATATATATAGTAATCATATAATAATATATATACATTAATATATAGATTATATATATATAAAATCTATATAATAAAATCTATATTAATATATTAATGTCTATATAAAAAATAGTATACATTAATACTTTTTTAATATAATTTAAACAAAACAAATATTTGTTATAGATGGATACCCATCTGAAAAGGATATCTGTTTTGTAACATATATCCGTCTGAAATGGATATCCGTTTTGCTTTGGTTCTTACCGGGGTTACATGTACTTTTTACTGGACTGTAGTAAAAGTCAAAGAAAAAATTCACAATTTTGGGCAAATGAAAAATGCCTTTTTTTGTCATATTTCCACTTTTTGGACCCCCATGATCTTGCAGAGACCCCTCTCTCGCATGAAAGGTAGTCAACATAGTTCCTTCAATATTGTGACCTATTTTTGGAGCAATTTTCTTCACACATCTCTCAAGGTCAGTAGAATTAGTTCCAACATTCAAAGTCATGAACAATCAGTAATCACTCTCATTATTTGGGTAGTTTGATTCCTCGTCATCACTATCTTCTTTAACATAAGAACTCTTCTTGAAGGGTTTACCTTTATGATCTTTATGTTTGGCATTTGAAACTTTATCTAGACATTTTGAAGCATAGCGACCTATCTTTCCACAATTGAAACAATTGAAACAATTGAAAGGTAACTTACCTCTATATCTGCCAATGCCCTTTTTGATCTTCTTATAAAATTTGCTTCCACTTCATCAAAATCATCTAGATCAAATTCATCATTCCTCTCTTTCTTTCAAACTTTAAAAGCAATTTCTTTCCTTGAAGCATCTTTGTCAAACTCTCTTAATTCAAAATTAGTTAAAGAACCAAACAATTGATCTCTAGCATATTGATCCAGATTTTGAGCTTCCTCAATAGCAAGAACTTTAGCACTATAGGATTTAGGAAGAGATCTCAATACCTTTTGCACAACTTCATTTTCCTCTAGCTTTCCACCAAGAACGTTGATGGAATTGACAATTTCATACACCATGTGCATGTAGCTTGCAATATCTTCATCCTCTGATGAGGGCCTTAGGGTTTCAAACTTGGCCTTAAAATTTTGCATCTTTTCTTGCTTGACCTTATCATCTCCTTCATAAATTCTCTTCAACTTCTCCCATACCTCTTTAATAGTTTTACAGCTTATCACCTTCACAAGTTCTGAATCTAAAATCCCACTCAAAATAACATTCCTTTCTTTGCCATTGTTCTCATATTCCTTGATCTCATCTTCACTTGTTAGAGGAGTATTTGGTATAGTACATCCATTTTCAATTGATTTCCATATGAAAAACCCTAATGTAGTGAGAAGGGCTTCCATCCTAGATTTCCAGAAGGAATAATTTGTTCCATCTAACATAGGAGCTTTGACACTATTCTTGTGCACCATCCAGATCTATCTCAAGTGGTTAAGATTCTTCTAAGGAACCTCTACTCTAATAGGTCGATTATTAGACACATCAGACAATAAAGAAGGTGGTGAATCAGTTATGCATTAAAACCTTCAAACCCAAGTATTAAACAATAGCATGAATGTAAACAAATGAAATAACAACACATCCACAAACATTCACAATAGAACACCAGATATTTATGTGGA
>VDFB02296471.1:0-40347 GCA_007258455.2 Sequoia sempervirens | reverse complement strand
CATCACTACTAGGACTAATTTTCCACACTAGGCAACTTAGTCCTCTTGCACATTTTGCATTGTAATTTCTATCACTTCTAGACCATCTTCTGTATTTCTATTTTTTGTTATTGTATTTCTATTACTGTTTCCAGATTTGTTGTTTTATTCCATTTCTTGCACTTAGTTTTATTTCATTCATTTGCATCATGGCTATGTGTTTTAATAAGTTTTGGATGTCATTAAAATCCTTAGTTGACATGTCAAGTTGTGCCTTTGGAACTAATCCTAATGGTATTGAGCTTCCTCATGCTCCTTCAACTCATCATAAATGTCCTGCTCATGATGTTGAAATCATTGGAGAAGATGATGATAGCATGAATAAGTTCCTAAATGAATTACTTGATAACCTCAAAGCTAATGCATCCTTTTTATCCATCAATGAAACAACGGGACCTTCCTACAATCTCACCTCCTGATATATTTGGTTACTTGCATCCTGAAACAAATGAAGGACCTAAGTTCCCTCCTTCAGTTGAACCTAGTTCTTCTAAACAAATAACCCCTCAACCATTCTATGATAGCAAAGTCACTAGTACTCCAATTAACCTTGAAAAAAACTATGGAAATGGTTTTACCATCTTGAGGAAACAAGGATGTGACACAATAACTGAACATGAAATTCATCAACTCTTAGAACAAAATCCAAAAGATGAAAAAACAATAGGGTTAGGATATCAAGATCCTCCTCATGATATGGAGCCTCCTAGAGAATATTGGAGACTTCATGATGATGGAACAACGATCTTTGATTCCCCTCTTAATCTAAATGTACTCCTTCCTCATGAACAACCCTTACATGATAACAATGAAAAGGATGATAGGATCACTTTAGGTCTTCCTCCTATTGAAGAAAAGGGTGAATCTAACAAATGCAAGAGGACTTATAAGTTACAAAAACTAAAGTTTTCTCTCTATCCACTACTTGAATGTGAAAGGAAGTTGAAAATCCTTTTAAACAAAGGACTCATAATATTACCACCTATGAATAGCTTGGTGATCTATCCTAAAGATTCTAGTGTTCGACATTATGAATATCATCATGTTCTTGGACATAGATGTGATGAGTGTCCACTAGTACAAAAAAAACAATATATGACTAAATAAACTACTAAAAATTGCATATAAATGACTAATTTTGGTCACATAACCATTAGTAGTTTATTTCTGGTCATTTATAACGCAGCCATATTTATGACTAAACTATTTTAGTCATTTATTTAGTCATTGATTTTTAGTCATTGATTTGGTCATTGATTTAGTCATTAATTTAGTCATAGATTTTTGTTAACTGGTCATTTATTTAGTCATGGTAGTGATTTATTTAGTCATATATTTAGTCATATATTTAGTCATTAATTTAGTCATGATAGTCATTTATTTAGTCATATATTTAGTCATTATTTTAGTCATGGTAGTCATATATTTAGTCATTGTAGTCATATATCTAGTCATTGTATTCATTTATTTTAGTCATATTAGTCATTTATTTAGTCATAGTTTAGTCATTTATTTGAGTGAATCAATGATTCAAGTTATAAATCAAATTTACATTAATTCTCACAAACTTATGCATATAAACTTCAAATATCATGGATATTCAATTTTATTTTTTTTGTATTGGATTAACATGAAAAGAAAAAATACAAACAAAAAACAACTTTATGCATATAAAGCTCAAATATCATAGATATTCAAATGTTTTTTGTGTATTGCATGAAAAAAAATAATATACAAACATCAAACAGTTCTGTTAGGACTGTAAAAATCTAATGATTTTACATATTGTTTCACTCATAATTTTCCATATTGGTTCTACCATGTGCATTTTTCACCCATACATTGCCATTTGGTCTCATGGTTTCCATCGGGTCATGCATTTTCATGTTGTGGTCCATATTGGCATAAGTCTATCTAGGTCTCCCTGACCCATGATGCTTTTTTGTTAACATATGTTTGTTGCAGGTTCGTCGGCATGACTTCTTCATTGTCACTACGATCGGCATTTACCTATGGATATATATTGGCATGAGGTGGCCTGCATCTCCCCGATCCATTTTTCCTGATAAACATCTGTGTTGCCTATCGGCAAGACGTTTATGTTGTTATGGTGATTGGATTTTACATGTTGGCAGTTTTCGGTAAGACCTCTTCATGGTCTCGGTGATAGAGGATGATACACTTTTCAGCTTGAGTTGCGGCATCAATATGATGTCTTGGCGAACTCATTGTGTCACATTGACCAGTGGTAGAATGAACACATCAGCCAAAGTTAAAGATTTCGGCGAAAGGTCATAGTAAAAGATTTCATGTCTTGCCAACTGTGCGTGCCTGACTTGTTTCGGCCTGACCATGAGTCTTTGGAGTAATGTCATAGAGATTTCAATGTGTCTCGCCGACATCACATATGGGGTTTCACTTCGGGAAAACATAGGGTCTTCAGTGAGTGGTCACAACGAGGCGTATATGTCTCACCAATGAAGTACAAATGGTTTCTCTCAAACAACTTTCAGTGATAAGTTTGTTGTGTCTCGTTGACCAACAACATAAAGGGATACAATATCGACATGAGTTAAGATTTTTGGCATGTGGTCTTGGCGAGTGACCTTCGGTCTCGCCGATAGAAAACAATGAAGGACCTTGTCGGCGAGAGTATGATCTTGTCTTAGCGACTCAGAATGGACGATGACTTTCAGTGTGACATAGTGTGCTCTATGAAAGGTCTTCCCGAGGGTGTTATGTTACGACAACAAGAATGATCACGACAGATTTTGGCAAAACAAGGGGCTTGTCTACATGATGTCTCCCCGATATCTTAAGGTCACAGTGACATGCGAATGGTAAAAGAGCTCTCGGGGAAACATAAAGTGATCTTCAAGATATCTCCCCAACTTAGCTAAGTCACAGCGAAGGCAAATAACACCAAGCAGAGCGATTAACAATTGAATTTCCTTTGGCATAGCTGTGATATGTCTTGGCGACTATTTCACTGGTGAATAAGAAAAATTCAAATACTGTGGCTGACATGTGAGTTCATATAACCATTGCAAGCCAACTTGATTGGAGCCCGAATTCTATGGAAGGCCAACATGGAATTTCAATATGATTTATTTTCTTGATGGTGGTGTATAAATAGGCATTTTATAATTGTAAAATAATGATCAATTATTAGATTTTGATACATAGCAAGTAGATGCAGTAGAATAAAATTATCAGATCAGAGACTATTGTTGCATGATTTTAGAATGGAGGTATTTATGAAAATCAGTTGATGTTGCTGCATTTTCTAGTGTCAATTTTCTGTTGAATTAAATAAAAATACTACTAAGTTGTCTCAAAGATTGATGCTTTTTGGTTGTTTAAATTGACATAACAAGTTTATGTTCAGTTTATCAATGCACATTTGTTGTATCTATGTGATTAACCAATTGATTCTCTCAAGAAAAGATTAAATCCTTTTTGTTGATCACAGTAATCAAAAAGATCTATTTGGATTATTAAAGTAGAGCTTAGTTGTTACAATATTGCATGTTTGTACAAGTTGTAAATAGAATATGTGCCAGATAATTTAAATTTCCTCCAGAGAGTGTTGCTCATCTTGGTTTCATGTAACTCTAGATACCCAACAAGGCACTGGTCTCTACACTTAATCATTTTGAATTCATTTAGTTTCTTTACATTTGTTAATTGAGCACTTTAGGATTTAAATCAGAAGAGTGTTATTGCTATCAAGTTTGAATTCATTTTTTCACTTCCATCTGCCATTGTGGACAAATCATTGCAAGTAGAATAATCATAATTCAAGTCTGCTTCATTCATAAAGGTACACCCGCCTAGGTTTAGCAGCACCTAAAGAGTAGAAGGTTGAGTTCTTTTGACCTTGTCTATTACCCTAAAATGTATCAAGAGATTGGCAACCTCTTGAGGTATCTTTACCTGCATTTTTGAGAGCTAACAAATTGGCGACTCTGCTAGGAAATATATCAAAAAATTTGGTTGAAGACCACATTATAGAGTCATTGAAGCAAAGGTTATAATTTGAGAAGATTCAAAAAGAGTGATTCCGCTGGGTAAAAGATAAGAAATAATCATTTTCCTACTTTTGTAACAGTAGGTGGCGACTCTGAAAGAAACATTGCATTTTTTCAAACATGAATGGAAGAAGATCTCAATACAGGGGATGTCATACTAGAGCTCCTGCTAGCAGTAGTAAGTGGACACACAAATATAACAAAACTGATAAGGGAAAGAGGATCAATGAGGACATGTGCATAATAGACAAAGGCAAAGCGCCAAGTGCACATGGTGAAACATATAATTGCTATGATACATGGAGAGATAATTCAAGTGCAGAACTTTGCACCCCTGAAGAGCAATCAAATCCATTTTATAATCCTCAAAATCAACCTGAATTTGATGCCAGACTTGAAGCAAAAGGACTCAGATATCAACAGGAATGTGAACAAGGGATGGAGGGTAACCAAAATGTGTTTATTGATCATGAGCTTCCTGAGGAAGTAAAAGCACAATTTGAATTATAGAGGAAGAGGATAGATGAATTAGAGGCTAAATTGCAAAAAACTCAAGTTACTGATCAGAGAGCTGATTGCCCTCCAAAGTATGTACCACCTCATAAGCAAAGTAATCATGGTGTAGAGCCTTCAAATCCACCAGTGTCTCCTCACCATCAGACAGGGAATCACTACAAGTAGCCAAATCATCCACCTCATATTCCCACATGGCATATAGCTATGCATCCACCTCTGGTTCAGTCTTTTATCCCACAGTATAATGCACAGTACAATAATCCCATGCATTAGCATCAATGTCCACCTATCCCTCCCCCTCACCAACATACAACCATGATCAGACAGTTTGATTTAGCAGGTTTTCAGTTATACCCTTACCCTATGGATGGCAGTTGGAGGGGTATGGTTCCCAAATTTATAGGGAGTAATGCAATCACTGCTGAAGAGAATTTAAGGAGTTTCAACATTTTCATCCAAGACATAGATGTGTCATATGAAGATATACACATGAAGCTATTTATGATGTCACTTATTAAAGATGTTATGGATTGGTTTAACAGCTTGCCTGCACTCTCAATCAATTCTCTTCAAGTATGCCAAGATCGATTCTCATAACAATATGGAAATCTAAATACACCAGATGCAACTCTTCATGAACTTATGAGAATTTAGAATAATCAAAATGACTCAATTTATGATTTCAACCAAAGATTCAACAAGTTGCAGACTAAAGTACCTCCTGGATCAAGGTTGCCAGATTTTGTAGCTTTGAGTGTTTATTTGAATGCATTTGATCCTAAAATAGGGTATGAACTGAGAAATAGATTCCCAAGAGATTTGGATGAAGCTCAAAAGATAGCACTAACAATTGAAAATAATGGAAAGGATGCTAAGATAATTAGTAAAAGAGATAACCCTAGGCCTCCTCAGCAAAGCAACAATTATCAGTATAAGCAGGACAACACATGTAGGAATGAAAGGCCGAGGTTGCATGACATGCCTTATAATACAAACTGGATTGATGAAAAACCTATAACAGCTAGGCCTGGAAACAAGGAGACTCCTAATCCATTGAGAAAGAGGGGAACCTATATGGTGAGTAATAATTATTTCTGTGAAGCTTGTGATAAGCCACATTATCCACACTATTGTGTTGTTGCCTAGAGGATGCAAGAAGAAGGAATGCTGACAGGAAGCGGTGGAGAAGATTAGACAGTATATTTAACTTCAAATACCCTTCACCATGTTAAGGAAGGGTACTCATCTTCAGAGGATGAAGGATATAAGTATGATGTTTCAAATCAGAAATACAATGTCCATATGGTTGAACTGCAGGTCTTTTTTTATTCTGAAGAGGATTATATAGAACCACATTCTAATGAAATGCCTACTCACTGTAGTATGAGGAGACTCACCAAAGAGGAGATAGAGAGACTAACTGTTGCTACAGTTGAGGAAGCAAAGAGTAAATATTGGTTGAGAAATAGAACAGTAAATGAGAATTAAGGTGTCCCCAGGGGAATCTTCATGAAGGACCAGAAGGCAACACAAGGAATTGTGAAGAAGGTAGAAAACAAACAGCATGATAAAAATGAACAGAAGCCTGTCCAAAAGGAAGAAGTAAAGGAATTACACAAAGAGATACAAAGGCTTGACCAGCCTAGTAAAGGAGAGAAGGAAGAAAACAAAGGAGAAGCATTGGAGAAGAAGAAAATCGTTAAGGTGGAGGGCTCTTCTTTTGACTTTACTCAGGCATTATCCCAGGTAAAAATGTTTTTTCCACTACTTGAGATGATAAAAATTAAAGAATACAGAAACTATGATGTTCAATTGATAATGAATTCTGAAAATAAAGTAGCTATCAATAGGCAGGAGAAATTAAATATCCCAAAAGTCTGCTTGAGTGATGTATTAACAACTCCCCCACATGTTGATCCTTTTTTCACTACATTGCTTATAAATAAAAAATTGTTGAGGAATTGCATGATAGACTCTGGTGCAGCTATAAACATCATTCTAGTAGGAGTTATGAAGTAGCTTGGCATGTGGGTTGATACATATGAAGGGAAATGTTATGCAATGGATAACAGACCTGTTCCTGTGGTAGGTATTATGAGAAATGTTGAAGTCAATCTGGCTACTTATCCACAGGTGGCATATAATATAGATATAATAGTGATTGATACCCCTCCTTAGTTTGGGATGCTTTTATCAAGGAAATGGACAACAACAGTTGGGGGAAATATCTAGTTTGATTTATCTTATGCAACTATTCCAGTGAATGGTCAAAAATTCAGGTTGTATAGGGAGCCAAGAATGAGCCAAGTTGTTGACTATGTACCCCAAGATAAAATTAATTGTTTTTGTGATGTGAATCTTGAAAAATTCAAGATAGAATCAGCCCAGCCAGAGTTAATCAGTACTAATCTAGTTGAAGGTTCTTATGGCGATCGAGAGAAAGAAGCAATGGACAATGTGAGTTCATTTGATAATGAGTACATAATAACTCCTATTATAGTTGAAAGTCATGAAGACTCATTTGATGAAGAAGAAATGATGTTTTTCCAAGGTATGCCCAGGAATGAATTCCAGGTATTTCCAGATCTACTTTGTGGTAAAGAGGAAATAATTTCAGAAAAGCTAGATGTTGGAATAAGTGACTTCGCTGGTGATGTTTTTGATTTTTCATTCTTTGATGATCTTGGACCTCTTTTTGATGATGACAAAAGTGAAGAATATAACTATAGCAATGAAAATGTAGTAGCATATTCACCTAGCAGTGAACAAATTTCAGATTTGCTAACTCTTGAATATCAGAGATATACACATGAAGGTGATCCTGAGGTTCTTTGTCTAGCTTATGTTTTCCTTGATAGTGAAAGATCTTTGTATGATGATTCTTGTGACTCCCAGTACATTTTTCAAATTGATGATCAGAAATCTGTGTCCATTTGAGAAGAGGTATGTTATTTTGAAATTTCTAACTCATGTGAAGACACTTGTTTGCATACCAAGGATGATAGAGGTTCGGATTTGATTGGTTCATATATGCTTGATATTGGAGATATGAGTCATAATCCAGTGTTGTATCCAAATGGTAGTGTCAAGGAAGTGCAAAAGGTTTTAGATTTGTTTGTTCTAGACAGTGTTGATATGACAAAAAAAATTGATTCTCAAGAGAAGTACTTTGATGGTGAATTTTCAATACAGCTGGGAGAATGTTTCACAATTCATAACAGTGAGAGAGATGATATAAAATGTTGTATTGAATATGCATGCATTTTGAATGTTGAAAATAACAGGGGTCTGTCCCATGATGATGAAGAATTGGAACTGCAGGATGGTGTAGGGATTTTGGGCCAAACCAAGCTTGATGATTCTCTAAGAACTTGCAATAATAGTGACAAGAAGGATTGCATGAGTATCTTCAAGAAGGATCTGATGAACTTGAGACAAAACCAGGTATTTGACTGGGGAAAGTATGATTTGAGTTTCAGATTGTAACAACTCAGATCAGGTGAAGTTAAAACATAGAGGATTAAGGGTTGCTAGTGCTTGGACAACTCTTGCTTGTCCTCTTTACAATTCTTTTCCATGCACAATAGTTTAGGGTTGTGGTTCACCTTCATTTTGTATCCATTTCATTTCCATTTTGCACTCATTTTCCAATGCCATTCATTCCATTTCTGCTCACTGGTTCATCATTTTGTGTCTGATTTGCTCACCCAAATATTTTTAATCCTTGCAATGATCTCACTATCATTCATCCCCAGATGGAGCCACTGTTAGGACTATAAAAATCTAATGATTTACATATTGTTTCACTCATAATTTTCCATATTGGTGCTATCGTGTGCATTTTTCACCCATACTTTGCCATTTGGTCCCATGTTTTCCATCGAGTCATGCATTTTCACGTTGTGGTCCATATCGGCATAAGTCTATCTAGGTCTCCCTGACCCATGATGCTTTTCTGTTAACATATGTTTGTTGCAGGTTCGTTGGCATGACTTCTTCATTGTCACCGCGATCGACATTTACCTATGCATATATCTCGGCATGAGGTGGCCTGGGTCTTCCCAATCCATTTTTCCTGATAAACGTCTGTGTTTCCTATCGGCAAGACGTTTCTGCTGTTATGGCAATTGGATTTTGCATGCTGGTAGTTTTTGGTAGGGCCTCTTCATGGTCTCGACGAAAAAGGATGATACACTTTTTGGCTTGAGTTGTGGCATCGATATGATGTCTTGGCGAACTCATTGTGTCACACCGAATGGTGGTAGAATGAATGCATCGGAAAAAATTAAAGGTTTCGGCGAAAGGTCATAGCGAAATATTTCATGTCTTGTCGACCGTGTGTACCTAACTTGTTTCGGCCTGACCATGAGTCTTCAGAGTAATGTCATAGCAAGTTTAATGTGTCTTGCCAACATCACATATGGTCACATCGAGGCGTATATGTCTCACCGACGGAGAACAAATGGTTTCTCTCAAACAACTTTCAGTGAGAGGTTTGTTGTGTCTCACCGACCGACAACATAAAGGGATGCGATATCGGCATGAGTTAAGATTTTTGGCATGTGGTCTCGGTGAGTGACCTTCGGTCTCACCGATGGAAAACAATGAAGGACCTTGTCGGTGAGATTATGATCTTGTCTCAGTGACTCAGAATGGACGATCACTTTCGGTGTGACATAGTGTGCTCTATGAAAGTTCTTGCCGAGGGCATTATGTTACGGCAACAAGTTTGATCACAAGGGCTCTCGAAAAAATAAGGGGCTTGTCTACTTGACGTCTCCCCAATATCTTAAGGTCATAGCGACATGCGATTGGTAAAAGAGCTCTCAGGGAAACATAAAGGGATCTTCAGGATATCTCCCCAACTCAGCTAAGTCACGGCGGAGGCAAATAACACGAAGCGGAGCGATTAACGATAGAATTTCCTTTGGCATAGTTGTGATATGTCTTGGCAACTGTTTCACTGGTGAATAACAAAAAATCAAATACTATGGCTGACATGTGAGTTCATATAACCATTGCAAGCCGACTTGATTGGAGCCCAAATTCTATGGAAGGTTGACATGGAATTTCAATATGATTTATTTTATTGATGCTGGTGTATAAATAGGAATTTTGTAATTGTAAAATAATGATCAGTTACTAGATTTCGATACACAGCAAGTAGATGTGGTAGAATAAAATTATTAGATCAGAGACTATTGTTGCATGATTTTAGAATGGAGGTATTTATGAAAATCAGTTGATGTTGCTACATTTTCTGGTGTCAATTGTATGTTGAATTAAATAAAAATACTACTAAGTTGTCTCCAAGATTGATGCTTTCTGGTTGTTTAAATTGACATAAGTTTATGTTCAGTTTATCAATGCACATTTGTTGTATCTGTGTGATTAACCAATTGGTTCTTTCAAGCAAAGATTAAATCCTTTTTGTGGATCACAGTAATCAGAAAGATCTATTTGGATTATTAAAGTAGAGCTTAGTAGTTACAATATTGCATGTTTATACAAGTTGTAAACAAAATATGTGCCAGATAATTTGAATTTCCTTGAGAGAGTGTTGCTCATCTTGGCTTCATGTGACTCTGCATGCCCAACAAGGCATTGGTCTCTGCACTTAATCATTTTGAATTCATTCAGTTTCTTTAAATTTATTAATTGAGCACTTTAGGATTTAGATCAGAAGATTGTTATTACTATCAAGTTTGAATTCATTTGTTCACTTCCATCTGCCATTGTGGACAAATCATTGCAAGTAGTCTAATAATCATAAGTCAATTCTGCTTCATTTAGAAAGGTACACCTACCTTGGTTTAGCAGTACCTGAAGAGTATAAGGTTGAGTTCTTTTGACCTTGTCTATTACCCTAAAACGTATCAAGAGATTGGCAGCCTCTTGAGGTATCTTTACCTGCGTTTTTGAGAGCTAACAAGTTCCATAACCAACAAAATTATAAACAACATATAGTTGCATAAACAAAGATCCAAGAAATACATCCTTCAATGCACTCTTGGTTGCCATTGAAGACAAATCCAAGATACGATACAAATGCTACAAATATTGAAGGGAGAAAAGACAAGAAAATATATAGTAAATGTAGTTATATTATTTGTGGTACATTTAGAGCAGCCTTGCCCTTCCATTCCAGTCAAAGAGCCCTTGAGAGAAGATTGGAAGGATTCGAATGAGAAGGATGGTAACTTCCTATCTGGAAATCTCACTAGTCATGGTCAGATGAAAGTAAAGAGTGCATGTTCACCTCTCCAATTTGATCAGCTACAACCTGAAAATAAGATTTCAACAAGGGTTTTAGAATATGTTTATTAAAATGAAAATATAGCCAAGATCTAATAATGAGCACATTTAGATTTTAACAATATGGAATCCTAAGTTACCTGTTTCAACGGTTATAAGAGATTTCCCATTATAGTGACTATGGTAGAATACTAATCTACAATATGACTGTAAAGTTTCTAAGTAATGGATTCAATGGTGATAAGACTAAAAGGTGCAACATCAACAACATTGCCACTTGATACAATTATATTTGATAAGGCACATTAAAAAGCTATCTAAATGTTTATCTGGGAGAAAATGCATCTGGACTTATGATAAAACTAGAACAATGCCTTCAACTGTCATTTCTCCATTATACAACCTTTCCCATGTGTAACAAAGAGCTTCTAACAACCACATTTTATCCTTTTTGATCCTCCATAGCTTACAATGATACTGTGTGATGACACATAATTCTTACAACTAAAACAAAAGACCAAGGGTCATATGCTTTCAATGATATTCTATTTGTTCCTTCTTTGATGCATGTTGTAATCTACAATAGGTTAAAACAAAGCAGGTTACAAATTGAAAAGAAAAAAAATGATATGAACATAAAACAGTAAGGCATTGGAATTTCAAGAATTATGCTAATAATGAAAACAAAATGACTACAAAGAATAAAACAATGTACCATTATGAAGAGTATGCAAAATGGACAGAAACTGCTCAGAGCTTTAGTTGCTTGAGAGTGTTAGAAATGAGATGAGCAAAAAAAAATTAGTACAGTGTACCATCTTAAGATGTTAAAAGAACCCACCTTAGGACCATCGTCATGACCATTGGCTCCCACTAATTGAGCACTTGGTCTGTTTGTAACCTTAATTGATATTATAAGACACCATATAAGAACAGGCAATGGTTCTTCTCTACTTGCCTCAGTAAAAGCCAAGTCAGTGAGTGTCCTAGTGATCCTTCAGCAACATCAGATCAATAGATTATGGACCATAAACATATAATCCTTTAATACAGTAGAAATTTAGAGGTTTTTTCAATATATTCACAAGAAAAATATTAAAATAAACTTTGTACAACACAATTGCATGTATCACAGCCACTAAGCAGAGAGATAATGAAGCATTCTCCAACTCTTATTACAACGAGAGATCATAACCTACCAGATCCTCTAGCAGCTATAAATGCAAGGCCACACCCAACTAGCTTCTGCCTCAAAATGCCCTGGCATTACAGAAGCATTGTTAAGTAACATACAAAAACAACAAGTTGAAAGTTCATATCTCTAAGAAGAAACCAATATAAGAAAATCAGTCATGACATATAATGCATGAGTGTGAATAATCAGCACTGGATTACCTCACCACCAAATATCCCAAGACGAGCTCTCCTATTGGCCATAGTTGTTACTATCACATCATTAAGTGAGCAAATGAATGCATCTGGCTACAGTGATCATTACACAAATTCAGTTTCGAAAAAAAAGCATAACAACCTAAACCGAATCCACAAAATATCCAACTTAAGATCAACTTGCTGTTAGAACTTAAATAAAAGTTACTTGACAAATAATTTCTCCATTGAAAGTGGCTAGGTCAATCTAGAAAAGTTTCCACAAATTAGAAATTAAAGGTTATTCATTGCTAATAGAATTCAACTCAGATCTAAGAAAAAATAAGCATTGCACTCCCTACTCTGGGGAGAACAAGTATAGATACAGGTAGGTTAAGATCACAGACCGAAAGAATTCTAGAAAGAGATGATGCTACCACTCCAACAAAGCCATCCTGGGATCCCACATTAATGAATTCTATATTTTCAACACTCTTTCCAAAAACCCATTGCCACACGCCACCACCATTCTTAGGAGGTAAGACATTTTCCATCTGAATGGATCCAGACATATAGCACATTGTACCTGCATTGTATCTTGTTTCAATCCTTAAACGGAAGGATAACCTATATTCTCTACCGAAGCATCCAAAAAACAAGAAAACTATGTTCAATGCTTAAACCTCAACACAATATAAATAAGTAATTTTGCAACATAGGAGACAAGAGACAAAAGGAAAAAGTATTAGAGCTTGAAACTGCACGAAAACATAAAAACCAGAGTAATAGTTTTCCAGCATTGGTATCTAATAAAGCTCAAAGCAAGACATCCTAGGGTTGAACCAAACCCCATCAACCCTTGAATCAAAGGAAACAGGAAAAGAAGATGGAAGGTTTTTCAAGACAGTGACAGTGACAAGGATCTCCACTTAATGAAAATGTCTATAGTGAAAGGAAAGTAAAAGAAGTCCAAAATTACAATAAAATAATGGCATTGGTTATGAAACAATACCAGCCTTGGCTAGAACTTTCTCCCGTGGTTTCAACATTATCTGCATAACAAAGGTACCCCTTTTAATATGGCTAGCATAAAACAAGAAACTCATGTGAATTACAAGAGAAATACATAGATAATAGAATGCTTCTAGGTTTAGACCTGCACTATTTAAGCTTCTCCACCCAATATCTGAAATGGTGTTACTGTTGTTTGTGGACTCTATAAGACAAATTTTGATTGAGTCATTTCACAAGTCAACTTTAAATTCTAAAAATGTTTGTGCTAATATCATAAAAGAAAGTGAAATATGGTACATAAAAGTAAACTCATGGCACAGAGGCACATTAATGTATGTTGAGATAAAATCATAGCAAGAAGTTAAATAGCACATTCATTAACCAAAACTTACAAAAAACATAGATAGATCATTTAGGGGAAAATTCCCCATAAAAATGCAACATAATCATTACTAAAGAAAGATAGGTCATACACAATGTCAAGAACAACCTTATGGTGAAGGATATTTATTTTTCACTTCCTTTTCACAAACAAACCTTTCAATGCTAGAGAGAATGCTGAAAAAATCCTAAACTTATTCGCCCAAATATTAGCTGATAGAAGCTACTTGAAATTTTTCCTACATGTAAAATTCCCAATATAGTTACATTTCTTCCTTGCGTGCTCCATTTTTTTCTCTGTCTGAAGATATTTGCTGATAGTAATTTTTTGCTAAAAATTTCTATTCCTCTCCCACATGTCTGCAGGCTTCATTTAGGCCTGCTAAAGCCAGGATTCACAAAGACTTGTTCTGTAAATGGTGAATCTGGTAACTATGATACAACAAGATTTTACATAAGCCACATATAGGACAATAAAATATGTTCATGCTGAAAACAAATGATAGTACCAATCCATGAATTGTAATTACTAATTTATGTTCAATTAGAATGGCCTAGTATTAGCTGGCATGCAGTTTTCCCAAAAGCAACATGAGCCTGAACTCTAACATCCAAGTCATTGTGTGAACGAAAATGCATGCACAAACAAAGTATCAAAAACAATAATGGAAACATCACACTAAGATCATAAACTCTGGAATTTTGATGGTCAAAAACAGATTGATATTGCAATGAACTATAATTCATCACAGACTCTTTAAATAATAAATACTAAATAGATTTGTGTGTGCGTCTAGAACAAACAGTAACTCAGAAAGCATATAAGCAAATTATCAAGTAGTGCACAAGCAAGCAATCAACTAGTTAATCTGCCGAGAAGCAACCAATTCAACTCTATACTGAAAAGAGAGTAACCCTATATTTTATAGTTATTACTTATTTACATAAATTTACATCCCTGTTAATAGAGCCTAAAGGCTAAAAGTAAAAACGCATGATAGTTGAGAAAATGCAGATAAGGCAATAAAGATTTGGGCTTCTAAGGATCCAATTATGTGAAAAAGCTACCAAAGACAAAAACCCGAATTACAATATCTACTTTCCAAGCTCTTGATGAAGCCAATGTCTTACCTTACCAAGTTCTTGATGTAGTCACTATCTCACAATTGTGGTTTGTTGGACAATCCTTTCCAAGGATGTGTAGCTAGGAAGATTGGCATGTGCTGTCATAATCACAAGCAAAATGTCAGAAAAGACACATATAGCATACTTTTTTTTTTCCATGAGTAGTTCAATAACTTAAGATCCAAAACAAAGGAAATAAATCCATATGAGAAAGTGATACTATCTTTAACATCCTCAATGTGGGAGATTAAGAACATATAATTAGTAACTAAAGCCAAAATAAGTATACTAACCCAAGATTGCTCGATTCAGTGAATCAACAACATTTTGACGATATTCCATGCTTAAGAGATGAAACATGGGTGCTTTTCAGGTTCCTCATAAGCAAGAAGTGCCATGCAATCCTACAAAACTAGGACAAATATGCTAACAAGTAAGAAACAACTACTTGTGTTTTGAAGTACAAGCCAATTAAACAATTTCAACACTACAATATATGAGCTATCACCAAACAAAATATTCAACCCTCGTTTCCTAAATCATGCCAGAAAGTCCAAGAAATTACATGTGAATGTACTGAGATGCTTTCTTATTTATTTCTGGTAATGCCTCCCAAACATCATCACTCAACAATTATGAAGGTTCCATAAAATGGCATCATTAAGTGCCTTTGCAGCCTCTCAATCCAACTTGTGAGCCTTAAGCAGGCAAGGAAAAATAAAGAATAAAGAAATAATAACCAGCCTAATGCTATAAAAAAATAGCTAAATTATATGTTCAATTGTCTGAAATTGTTTATATGTAAATTTCATAACCCTGCTTCTAAATATTTTTTAAAGAAACCCTCTTTTTTTAGATTTTCTATTTTTGATAGTTTCAAAATGTCCATTTCAAAAACTAAATCCACTTTTAGTTTCAGTTAACATATAATTTCAGGAACAAACAGATATAGCTGGTGCCCATGAGCATATTTTATTGTGATTAGTACTAGCACAGCAGTTGACCATCCACAAATATGTCAAAAACCATTAATCAACGAACCTAGCTAACCAATTAACTAACTTGATTATTATATTGCTATCATGGTTAAGCATGCTTGAGTTGGAGTAGTACTGGGATGGGTGACCTCTTAGGAAGGCCCAATGCTTCAACTTTGTAAGAATCACCTAGACACAATGAATGCCAAGTGGACCACTCATTATAATGAGAGATGGGTTCTTGTGAGCCACTACTCATGAAACATGGGTCAATGAGTTTGACTCGAGAAACTACTCAATTGAATTCTGATAGCAATATCATAATTTGACACACTGTGGAAAATACCTCCTACGTATCAACTATATTGATTGTTCAATCAACTAATTTGATTGATTTAAGAGTTAACTTGATCAATCAATTAGTTAAAAATTTGTTTAATGAGTGGAAAGCAAAACTAATTGACATGAGTGAAACATGAAATTGACTTATTCGTAAACTGACTTTGATTGATAAATGAAATGTGGGTGAAGATAATTAGAATTATTTATTTAATTTAATTGGATATATGTGCATGGATTAATTAGAAATAATTAATTAGACATAGGGTAATATTAGAGGGAATAATATAATGTAATCAATTAATTGACTAAACGAATTAACATAAAGTTGATAAATCAAACATGTGACAAGATGATGAGAATAACTTGACAACAGATTTGGTCAATTGACAAATGTTGATAGACTTGATCAATTGGAATGACTGTTAGTCAATAGCATGAGAGTAGGGTGATTGAATGGGATGATTACAAAAAAACTAAGGTGAAAAACTTTAGGAATCTACAATAGATATGCAGAAAATGAATTTGGTGGAAAGGTTTTAAAAACTTTCAAGCAAATACAATTCACAGGTGTAAAGCCAAATTCCACAACCTTTGCCAACATCCTCCCTGCCTGTGCCAAAATGGGAGCTTTGGAACAAGATATGAATATCCATCAATGCATAGACAATACACAGTGATATCCCTATAAGAAATGTGGTCTATGGATTGCAATATTGCAGGATATGCACAAAATGGATTTCTTGAAAAGGCTTTAGAAACTTTCAAGAAAATGCACAAAATGGATTTGTTGAAAAGGCTTTAGAAAATTTCAAGCAAGTTAAAAACATTGTATACTCTTAGAACCACAAAGCCTCTATCCAATTCAATTTTTTTTCAAGAAATTTATATTATAGTAGAAGAACTTTTACAAACAAGAGCTACAGAGCAACGAAGTTCCTGCCAAAGTATGCAAGAACAGTTTTGTTTTTGTTTGCAGCTTGTTTGATTAGTCTTGCAGTATGTAAAGATTGTGTAATTTGTTGTTGAAATTGCAAATAATGCTCTTCTATTCAAAGAGACTGAATATTTAGTACATATAATAACAAAGGCCCAAAAGGCAGAGAATGAGAGTTACAGTGATAAAAAAACTATGTGAATGCTTCCTAGCTGATTTGATAACTAGATGGAATTGAAACCAAACTCTTCAAAATTATTAATGAAAAACAATACCAAACCCTGATATACTCATCATATGACTACAATATACTTAGATCTAAAAATATAAATGATATAACAGCCAATTGGAATCCCCAAATAAATTCTAAAATTTGATTTCAGCCACTGAAAATGTATTACAATAAAATAAATTAGTAAATGCATTGACAACCCTAGATTTGTAGCTTTTAATCAGAATTCAACGAGCATATGGACAAATAGTTTTTCTTATCGGACAAAAAAAGTGCTTGCCACTCACTTGCAACTAACCACCCTCTGGCTTTATCAAGTATATTAAATAAACTAACGAGAATGTCTCATTTAATAATGGCACCACTATTACAGCTGAAATAGCCTAACACAATTTAGAGCTCGAGACATCCATAAATCAACTTGTGTCTTCAAAGAGTTTGAAAATTGACTCCCAAAAACTAATCATCCTGTTTGATGACAAGCATTCATGATAACAAGCCAAAGGTATTTTATGACAGCTCAACATTTGGTTTTCCTAGTATTTTAGCAGCTTAGGAACGTCAAAGCATATTGCTTTAGATATTTTTTTCCATGTTTTTTCATTCTTAATTTAAAATGAATTTTAAAAACTCAACTCTCGTAAAAGAAGAGTAAATAGCACATACCTTTATTGTATGCAATGGGTAATGCTGATATATATACTATTTCTCTTGCATTTCTTGCCTGACCATTAGACAACCAAAAACCATGTGATTAGACATATAGTAGGTACATTTCTACATGCATGGATAATATTCAGCTAGATTCAAAGAAAGCATTTGTTCTCATGGCCCAAACAATACATTGTAAAGAGAAAAATGGTAGATTAAATAGTGTCTGAGAATAGAGTAATTTGTTGGTCTACATGTTATGTGTATGTGCCATCAAAGGAAACTGGTTAAGAGAATTGAAATTGGTCTGGCACGATTAAGATACACTATTGGCTGCTATGTAAACATAGAAAAACAAATTAGAAATGGTAAAAAGACCAAAATAGAACTTTTAAGGCTTATCACCCCTAAATCGTATATCATGCAATATCTAACTACAAAAGTTTTGGATCTTCCATAATGTTACCAGAGAAACATCAGATCTTACAAGTTTCTAATTGAAGATTAATTGAAACTTCCATCATTATAATTAAAGATCCTGTTGAAAATTTTTCTTTACACACTACATCAAGCAGTTGTCTATTTATTCATTTAAAATTTTGAGCTATTAACTTGGGACAAGGCACGTGAACTGTTTGACAACAAAAGTTCAACGGCCTCAAATTTTGAGCTCTTAATTTTCTGGAAACTCGGTTTTATATTCATGATTTTGGTGTGTATCTTGAACTAATAACAGAGGAGTGTGCATCATATAACCTTTTGGTTTGACTTGAGATATAAGATTTTGGATGAATTTCCAGACCATATTGTACAAGATAATTACACCAAGTGGAAACCAACCAAACAAAGCTATTGAAGAGAATCAGTCAGTCCAATGGTTTGAGTTGTAAAGGTAACAAAGGATGTTTGCAAAAGAATTAAACCTCACAGATCACTTGTGGTTAACCAAGAAAAGGAAAACTAAAGGAGAATTAGTATAATACCAACAAACAAAAATTGAGTTCCTACACTGCACCGGAGACAAACTAAGTATCTCAAAAAAAAAATATAGTTTCTACACTGCAATAGAGGCACATTAAGTACTCCAAAAATAAATTATATTTTATGAGATGGAGACAACTCACTATCTGAATCAATGAACACATACATAATTGGATTTTTTTTTAGCTTATTTAGCACATGGTTTCACATTGGCAGTATTTGCCAACAAAGTTTACATTCCTTAAAATTTACAGCAGTGACCAGAGCAAGGGAAGGCAATTAATTTTTAATTTCAATCATATTTATAAGATTATGTTCATAAGTCTAATGCTATATTAGTATTTCTGATTGCAGTTTAGTTTTGAGGGGAGGTTTGATTTGGTTTCATTTGTAAAGTTAATACACTCAAAAGGATTGTATGTGAGTCTGAGAATTGGGCCATACATTAAGTCGGAGTGGAATTATGGGTATTCCTCACATTCTCAATCTATAACAATATAGATACTTTACTACCACATTGAATATATGTTTCTTTGATGGTACATTTTTCCTGTGTTTTACTACCACATTGAATGTATGTTTCTCTAATGGTGCATTTTTCGTATGTTTGGAGGGGATTTCCCTACTGGCTTCATGATATACCAGACATAACTTTTAGAACAAATAATGATCCATTCAAGGTACAAATTTCCTTTTTTCCTCTTTTATAGAGGTCCTTGAATTTATGAGAATTTCAAATAGCTTGTTTTATGATGCATGAATTGCTACTCTATTAGTGAGTGCAGAGGGAGATGGAGAGATTCACAACAATGATTGTAAACATGATGAAAGCAGAAAGTCTTTTTTCTTCCCAAGGAGGACCCATTATCATCACCCAGGTGTGTATTCTCTACAACTGTCTATTAATTTTCTAAGAACTGCTTAGAGTCAATTCCCATTATCATTACCCAACTCTGTTTTATCTATAACTTTGTATTAATTTTGTAAGAACTTCCTAACTTCAATGTTATGTGGACAATATTAATTTAAAAGGGTTGTTTAAATGCAAAATTTGTTACACTATTAATTTTCTAAGAACTGGTAAATAGAAAATTCACATTATCATCACCCAAGTGGGTTTGTCTGCAACTCTGTTTTAATTTTCTAAGACCTCCAGAAAGTATTAATTTAAAAGGGCCATTTAAATGCAAAGTAACATAAGAAATACCTTGGGGAACATGGAAACATGAACTATTTGATAGAATTCCTCTAAGAGATGTATCCTTTTGAACTGCAACAATTGCAGGATATGCACGAAATAGATCTGCAATTCAAAAGCCAGTTTATAACAACCAAAGAAAACTCAAAAACATGATAATATTGTTTACAAGTAGGTCACTTAGTTGTTACAAATTGACATTGTATTTAATTTTATTTCATAACTTCAAAAAATAGTTCAATAACTAAATGTAAGATGTTCAATTATGCTCTTCATCCTCCAACTAATATGGATATTTTAGTTTGAATACATGCAAGCTAGAAAACAAGACATAAAATGAAAGGAATATAAAAATATTAATTTGGATGAATTGAGATGCAACAACAGTACCATTTCATACATCCAAAAGAAGTGATTTCCTCCCCTAATTTCACTCTTTGTCTCTGAATAATTTACAATGCTTAACCTTGTCTTCCATTCCCTAGGAGTCAATGGTAGAGCTCTCATTGTGGAATCCAAAATAGGAAGATGGGATACACCACCTTCCACCTGTGCATTGTAGAGAAATATGGACCAATAAGAAGCATGTGGATTAAAAGTTCATAGAAAACAAGTCAAACCAAAAGGCTATATGATGCATACTCATGTGTTATTAGTTCAAGATACACACCAAATTCATAAATATAAAACTGAGTTTCCAGAAAATTATTACTGTGTAACAATCAAGTTAGGGGATTAAAAGGAAAAAAAGCATTATTGACTATATGCTTAAAATCAATGGAATAATTTAGCTAATATATCACAACAGAAACTTGAGTCCACAGTAAAAAAAATTAAAGGACATTGAAACACAAAAAATTTATTTTTGTGATGTGATTAATCTTGCCATCTACAAAACCAAAAGAAGGCAGAAGAAACACTATAAAATAATGAAGTATCGCTTGCCTACACTAGTGAGGATTTATACCGCTGTTTCAATCTTGGAAAAGCATGAGTAGAAGAAGGTGACATCTGGACAAGTATGTGCTTAAAGTGAGCATCTTCCTTCACCCATTCAACATATGCAAGAGCATCTAAAATAGAACCATTGTACTACACATGAAGCGATCATGTTTAAGTAACTTGAATGAGCAATAAATGAAACTCATTCAAAATGTGACTATTTTAGTCATGAGAGGTTACAAATCATCCCTAGCCAATACACATCTCACCAGTCTCTAACTAAAATACATTTATCAATTTACAATTTATTCCTTAAAAATAGAGTAGCCTATTATCATCTAGGAATATCACTAGCATCTGCACTTCATTCTATAAACAAAGATCTTAGCGTTTTGTTGTCAATATTGAATTGTTAAAAAAAAATTGAATATGGTAATGATTTAGCGGTAGCACTCAATGGAGAAAGATTGATCCAACATATAATTTGATATGCAGTTTCGATATCCATCTTAATGTTCATAGTATTCTCCTCCTAGAAATAACACCCCTTGCCAGAATTAAAGTTTCAAAGAAAGTAAAATATGTTTTGCTATTTGGCTAAGCATTTGTTGCTAAATACTAATTTTTAGAGCCATTATTTTATTGGTAAAATAAGGTTCTAAACCCTAGCCTTGCAACATTCTTGTTGTGGCCTCTTGTCATAACCAAACCAACCACTAGTGCTTGGAGACATCTATTTTTCATTGTTTCTGATATACCAAGCAATATAACTTTATTTATCCTGTCCAAACTCAAAGGATGAATAGTTAAACAAGAAATAGCAATTGAATCCAACTGAAACCAGGTGCAATGGCACCAGTCGATGGTTACTAAAACTATAATCCTCTAAAGTATAGATACATAACAACATGAAAATCAGAGGCCTGAGGTCCAAAAAAATGAAGAAAGAAGATATTTAAAGCCCACACATGATAAATGGATCAATAGAATTGTCAAAGTGGAAACTGGCTTAAAATAGTACAGGAGAGGCACTCGAGAAAGTAGATGACAAATAAAAACCTACCAAAAATAACTAGTTATATGGGTCTGTACACCCAATCTACAATATTATTAGAAGCATGAGTTAAAATATAAATTTTGAAGCGTGTAAGTAAAAGACAAAGTCTAAGAATGTCATCTAGAGAATGGTCTGCTCTAAGTAGAGCTGATGAGCTTGACCTTGGGCTCAGATACTACAAAACCAAAGAAGCAACTGTCTGTAATTCCATGAGACTGTAATGGCCTGGTTATCAGAACAAGCCCCAAATTGATAATAAGTTCAAAAAAAATGTACGGTGAATGACAAGAAAAACTAATGAACAAAACTAGGGGTGCAAATACAACACATGATAACAGTAATTATAAAACTAGGTCTCGTACCATTTTCATAATCTCCTTATCCTTCAATAGTAGCCAGTCGAGAGAGGAACCCAGCGGGGGAGCTACTGTGTCATTAGGAATAGTAAAATTGATTGTACAGAAAGGCCACAGACAAGTCCGAGTCAGAGTCTCTAAAATAGTTATAAAAATGAACCATAAGCAACAAATTAAATGTTAAAAATTAATATTGTATTCCTCTATTTTTGTTATGGGTGAAAACCCCAACAGACACCCTCAATTTACCTAAAAATAATATTTTTTTAAAACCAAAGTTTTCATCAATATGTTAAGCATTGAAAACATAAATTTTAGAGCTTTGGAAATCAAATTAATGGGTAAAGGTTAACTAACCCTGCCACCAACATGCAATACAAAGGATAAAAGAATAGCTACAGGAATGCCAACCATGTAATATGCCCCAAGATTAGCATAAGCATATAATTTTTGCCACCCACATCCTCTAGCAATGCCTGAAGTATTATCTTCAAATTATCATTACTTCAATAGAAAATGTTTTTGTAGTGTTAATTTATGCTATCATGATTTCAAGATCAATATGTTTGTAGCTCCAAACATGACTATGGAGGGTAAATTTGAACCTGACAGAATGTCTTGTATTCCATCCAAAATTGAGTAGACAGCTACTAGTGGATCATTTTCAAATAAGCATTCACAATTTATTGCCAAATTATATTTGGTTGTTTGAATGAAATTGGAGACCAAATGCAAGAAATGTGGTTTCATGCAATGCGATGATTGCATGATATGCACAAAATGGTGTTGTTGACAAGAGCTCAAGGCTTTTCAAAGAAATGCCTCAACAAAATTTGGTGTCATGGAATACCATGATTGCAGGATATGCATAACATGGTGCTCTTGGTGAGGCTTTAAGGTTTTTCATAGAAATTCCTAAAAGAAATGTGGTCTCATGGACTACAAGGATTGCAGGATATGCACATAATGGGTTTGTTGAAAAGGCTTTGGAGAATTTTATGAAAATGCAAGTAGCAGGTGTAAAGCCAAATACCACAACGTTGGTCAACATCCTCCCAGCCTATGCCAAAATAGGAGCTTTGGAACATGGTATGGACATCCATCACAGAGAAATTGAACGTGGATTTTCTTCGGATATTATAATTGCCAGTGCCCTACTAGACATGTATGCAAAATGTGGAAGGATACACAAGGCACAAGAACTGTTTGAAAAAATGCCTCAAAGAAATGTGGAGTCATGGACTGCAATGATTGCAGGCTATGCCATGCATGGCTTTCGTGAGGATGCTCTCAAACTCACATGCAATTATCACATTTTATGGTACTGTATGATTCTAGTGAGCCATTAAAGCAATTATGGCATGGTAGGCAGATTGCAGAGCCCATTCTGGGTTCCAGGTAGTTTTCAAGATGTTGAGACATATCTCTCCCATCTGATTTGAAGGTTGAAACAAACAAAATATTACAAGATTATATTATCTTCAGATAAATTCAGCAGAATGCTAGGCAAACAAAATAAAGAATTCTGGTTCCAATACTTATGCTCGTACATTTCCATCGAAGTTCTAGTTTATTTCAATAAATGTCTAGGGTTTCTCAAAAAGGGCATTCTTCTACCCATTTTAGGCACTGTTGTTTAAAAAAACATTAAAGGAACTTAAGCAGAAAATATAGCACTAAAACAAAATAGAATGAAAATTGTTACCTAGTTAGAGGCTGCAGTTGTTCAGTGTCAAAAAAATTCGTTCCAACCATAGTCCACCAGGATATTGAACCCGTCGATGTAGAGGAGATAAGAAAGTGGGGATTTGAGCCTCTTTGTACTGCAGAAATAGTCTGGCCCTAATTGCATTTACAACCAACAGGTATATGCCTAAGTCTAGAAAAACATGACATAATGTGCCTATCTCCACAATTGAAACAATACACAACCATTAAATAATGATTTGCATCTTCGCAATTCAAACTCTCTGAGAAATGAAAGAAATACTAAACCAAAATGCGTCACCCATGAACTCCTAGAGACCTAGTTAGGATGAAATTTCCCTGGAAAGGATAGAGCTTGAAACAGTAGACGCAGATGCATTAAATTTTCTTTGGGACGTTGCTTTGCAAGGTGGGTGACATTGAACATGTGTAAGGTCATTCCTCTTGCCTCATAACGTTCAGAGGAGGCTCTGACAATCTGAAATCTCCTGCCTCGTAAGTGCAGAGGAGTCTGACTATCTACAACAACGAACTGCCCGAGCCTTCTAACAGTTCAAAATTTGTGCACTCTCTTGTCTCATGAAACCAAAATCACATTCTGACATCCTGTAGCTGTTTATCCAGGCCAATAAAAAACCAACAAATCTTAGATCAATTAACTAGCGAGCATATTTGCCTCCCCAAATAAGCTTTGCTAAATAAAACCTAAAAAAATTTGAATTCTGATTGTCTAGAGAAACCTGGATTAATCACCGTTTACTGATTGAAGGGTTCACTATAGTTCCCCGGCAGGAACTAATAAGGATGGAAGATCTGTAATCTTGCCAACCTTTTGAAGTTTACGAAGTAGCTTAAGTTAACTATTTTGCTATGTAATTTTTATCAGCTGATTTGTTAAAAGAATGAGCTATAGACAGAAAACAACTGGCTACTACAAAATTGTTGTTTTGAAGACATATAGATATCATCATAGAGTTAAAATTTCAAATATTTAAATCCAAGTGAAAGCACAACAGAGTATAGAAAGTCTCTTTCTTCCCTTGGCAATTATAGCCAATGTAAAGTGGAAATGACTTTCTCCCAAAACAACTTGCCAAAGGATAAAAGCCATGGAAGGCTGAGTTGGGACTAATTTCCAGTTGGTTCCTCACATGAACATCGTGTTTGAGATCTCACCTCTGTAATTCTAACACTTTGGATAGGCTAAGTGTTAAGCCTTCTTTTGGAAAGTGTACACTATTCAACATCATGTAATCTCCGGTAGCAACAAGGAGTTGATTGTTGGGAGTGTCTGTTCATGATTTTCAGTAATTATATTGAGTCTATCAATATTGTTATTTATTGAATCCTCTCTTGTTGCTTTCTCATGAAATGGAGGAAGTTAAGCAAGCTCATTTCCAAGACGAACTGTTTGTGCATGCTTCCTCAGATATTTTCTTTTACTGCAGATGGCTTTGACAATTTCATTAATTATGCCTAGGAGGTTTGGGTCAGCCTTTTGAGCAGACTCATATTTTTGTGTTTCAAACTATTTAAACCAGCCAAACTCTAGAGGGACGGGAGCCAATTAGAAGACAAGAAATAGATAGCAAGTGACGAAATCAAGGGCTAGACAAGGGGCTATTTTGGAAAGAGATCCAAAAGGGTTAAGGTAATTCCCAGACTAGGAAGAGGCATATTATAAAGGTGACTATAGACAGGGTGAAGGTAGATTTCCCTGTGGTGGAAATGGGGAGATAGTTTGATACATATGGTCAAAAGGCTGAATTAGAAAAGTGGGAAGATGGTTTCAAAATGAAAGCGAACATTTAATTATTTAGATTATATCCAAAGAAGTATTCCTAGTATAGCCATCACGACAGAAGGGTGAGAATGAGGTTTACCTTTACATCAGGGATGATTTATTCTTCTTTCTATTGATGAGTTATGAAGAACTGGCGGAATGCCTATGTTCTCTTTTCAAAATGGCGCTTTGATGTTTCATGATGCCTTTCCTCTTCTTTGGATTGCTTTGGGGCTAAACTATAAAGGTAGCTGATGTCCTAGTGCTCCTCCTTAGAGCAGCAAAAACATTATTTAAAAAATTAGGTAAGCACAAAAAATGAATGAAAGATTCATAGTAATCTTACCCAAATAGTGGAAATGGGGAGTTTCAGAAAATCATTAATTTTTTCTTCAAAAAGTCTGGGAAACAAGTGGCACATTTCAATGCAAAAGTTAGCATATAACTTGAACCTAACTCAACTGCATCTACGCACCCAAGGGATAGGTCTTGATTCTTATCTTATACATTTCTTATCCCGAATCAAATCCACAAGCACATAATCAATCTAAATTGCAAGTGTGGAAATCACCCAAAACTTACAAATTCAAATTTAAATCTTAGGCCTAAGCCAAATCCTTCCAACTACTTGTTACAAGCCAACTTAAGTATAAAATATATTAAATTTTGTGTTAGGATGTTGTGTTTTAGGACACACTAATCTCACTTTCATCCATTGACAAACCAATCTAGGATCACTTATGTAGAGCATCAATATTGTATTGTTAACTTACATCACTACATATTTGCTTGTTCTCTTCAATCATAGTACCAATTAGGGCAAGCAGATCTCTTGCATCAATTTCAACACAATCTAATCCACACACATAGATCTAGTCTAGTTCATTTCCACCCAAGTGGATTTCACCCTAGCTAAATTTTGGGAACAACTCAATTCATATTTCATCATTACCCCTCCAACAAATCCAAGAATAAATGATTTCAAATTATGGTGCAAAAGTCATGATCAAAACAATGGACGTCTATCTATCAACGACCGAAACTAGTTAAGTACTTTACTCCTTTAAATTTCCAATTTACTAAATTCCATAGTTACATGGGAACCCATCCCTCTTGAAAAACCTTCTTTCCAAGAGTTAGAAATTTTGGGGACTCGAGGATGGAGACAAACTATTCCCCTACTACCCTTTATTGCCACCAAAAGACAAGTATGTTTTCAAGATGCCCTACAAAGGAAAGGGATGTCTCTAGGATATCCCCTATGTTAGGGACATTAGGAGATACCTTACCATCATGCCAACTAATATGCACACACATATCAAATTGGTGACCACTTGTACAACATTTAAGGCCCCAACCTCCTCTATGGCTTCTCTCAAAACATGAAATTGGAAGTTTGCATCCTTCAACTTCCTTGAACAATAAAAAACACTAAGAAAATAAGAGCTAGTTGAACATGTGACTATGATGTTGACAAGTAGAAAATGCCTAATATTCATCCATTCATCCATGATAATAGAGCAGCCCATCTTCAACCAAGCGTCCCTCACCTCCTCCATCACCAAATTCGCTTTAGAATATTCTATATCAAGGAGGCCAATGCACAGTTCATGTTCTCCTTGGGGGTAAGTGATCGACTAACAAAAATTGCATCTTTAAGCATTTGTTTGAAATTGGGAGAACATGCCACATGAGGGATGGCATGGGTGTAATGTCCCCTTTTTGTATTTTTTTCTATTTTCTTATTTGGAAGAAAAAAGAAACTAAAATAGCAAACTGAAAATTTATATAAGTGGCTGGGAACACAAGAATCAAACCTTCATATGCTGTTATAAATGCTCAAACACATCAATATCCTTGGATCTAGCATGCAAACAACAATCTTCCATAAGTATGCTTGCTGATTTGACCATGAACAATTGGTATGTAGCTTTGAAATAATAAAGATACATAGATCTGAGTATAAATAGTCATCAACTACTTGAAAATATCATTTAGAAGATTCAAACTAGAATTTTATTAGTTGCAACTGTTGTAGAAAAATTACAATGATGAAATTACAACTTGTGCGACCGATTGGGAATGGAAAATCAGATATGAAATCCTTGCAAAATCCTTCAAAAATGCTAATCAAACCCTACAAAAAATTTGGATGACTAATAAAGACAAATCAGATCCAAAGCCCTTAATTTATTCCTTGCTAGGGTGGAAAACAAGGCTGAATGGATAGTTTTGGTGTAAAATTTGTTGAGGTAATGCTGGCACAATAGTCAAACCAGCAAGTATAATATATGAAAGTGATGTGACATCTCCAAATTCATTGTGCAGACCTGAGTTTGATGTGTGATCCCATAAAATTGATGATTGACCAACCGGTATGACCTTTGAATTATACAGAAACCTTAGCTGGAAGGTGCGTCTGGTTGGAAAAATGCAATTATGTTGGTAAACAGTAAAGAATAATGAATGTTGCTAGATTTTCCCTCTAAATGATCTTTCCCATGATATATGGTTGTAGATGTGGATTAGAACAAAGTAGAGGTCTAGAAACACATTCAAAATGCCCAAATCTGATTTGTACCCTGCTAAAACTGATGGCGTTTCACTGCAATAGGCTGTTTGCTAATGTGTGGTAGCTGAAATGATGTAAACCACCAGCTGTATAACTGATCTCATGGTTCAGATTGACAGATTTTACTCCTCTAAAGGTAGTGCTCAGCTAGGGTTGACTAGAAATGAAATAAACAGTTCAAATCCAACACTTTTTGATGCACAATAGCTATCCAAAATCCTAAAAACTGATGTAGAAACCCTCAAATATGATGGGCAACTCTACAGCAGCACTATAGCAGCAACATATAACCCTCGAAAGGATGAAATTTCCAACAAATCACCATAGAAACACTATAGAAACAACATGCAAATTTGAAAAATGTCTTCAAATATTCAACAAATCAGCACATTTGTGATCCCCAGATGGAATCAACCAATATGGGAAAAAAGGATTTCATCCTTGATCCCAAATACGAAATCCAAGAAGGTTTTCATTCTCTCAAACCTTGAACAAACCAAGGGTTTTTGTGCTTGGATGACAAAACTCAAATGCTAAACTTCACAATAAAAATGTCAAAATCAAAATGCCAAATGAGGCTAGGCAGCCTTTTCTCATACTTTTCCAATTTGGGCCCTTGATTAAATTTTCCTACAATTATTATTTAAAAATACCTTTTAATTTATTTTATTTGTAGTATTTAAAAATAATTTTTATTTTAATATTAGTGTTATTAAAATGATATTAAAATTTATTTCCCTTGCTTTTCCCTTTAGCCTACAGGAAATGGGAATAGGTTGGAGATCTTCTCCATGACACTATTTCCACAAAGTGGAAATGACAATCCACCCTTCTCAAAATTGTACTATTATCCCCAACAGTTGGAGCCTTCCACAAACATTGCCAATCAACGAGACTCTTTCAAAATGTGAAACTTGCAACTATTCACGACTGGTAACAATAGTTCAAGGTTTGATATTTTCAAAACCAACAATGTGACAATGGTACAACAATTGCAAAACTAATAATTCCTTGCAAACATGATCAATGCCAGCAATTTAGAGGCTTTGAATAGCCATGCAAAGACTAAAAATACTCAATTACCAGTCACAAACTGAAAAATACTCCCTCCCATGACTAGAAACACCTGTAACAACACTTGTAAGAATGCAAATGGAATAATGTGGCGGATGATAAAGATGATGACAGCAACATCAATGCTGGAAATTATACTGATGAGTGTCCTAGATACATTTTCTCTATCACTTGATGGTAGTATGCAAGAAGAGAGAAAAATATAGTCACTAATTAAGAAAACCAGAGGTGGAGTGTATGGAAAGGCAGGAATTGATGATTTCAGAAGAAGGAATTCTCAACATAAAGTCAAGAGTGTATTTTTACATAATATTTCCATAAATGTTAATTTTCTCTCTTTTCATACTTGAAGGTTGAACATTAAAATTATTGTATTTTTGCACTCCAAATCAATTTTTGTACGATTAGATTATCCTTCAATCTCTTCCTAATTTTTAACATTAATATTTATCGAAGTTCAAAAATAAATGGGGCTGGTCTTCAATCTCTTTAGGGAGAATTTGGGCAGACAAAATTCAATTACAATAAAAGTTTTCTCTCTTTTCATACTTGAAGGTTGAACATTAAAATTATTGTATTTTTGCACTCCAAATCAATTTTTGTACGATCAGATTATCCTTCAATCTCTTCCTAATTTTTAACATTAATATTTATCAAAGTTCAAAAATAAATGGGGCTGGTCTTCAATCTCTTCAGGGAGAATTTGGGCAGACAAACTTCAATTACAATAAAAGTTTTGTCCTTGTACAAAATTACCAAATTGGAATAGCAGCCAACAAAGGGTCATCTTCAACAATCTAAGATCACAACCTCATTTAAAATTTTCAGTCAACATTGGAGTTGAAGAGACTTACTTGACAAATCTGTCAAATCCAAATCTTGCACCAAAGTAGAATGAAACTACAAGAAGCCATGCATAACTATGAACAACAACCAATTATAGCCAATCCTTTTCTTGCATGCCATCTCTTGCAAAATTTATACCCAAAGCCAGCTCAGGAAGCTCTGGAGGGACCTCCTCAGCAGAAAGATTGACTTCCCATGTCTTATTTGGAAATCCATAAAGGCACAAATTATCCTTGTCTGAAGAATATAGAACACATTTGTTAGTCATATTAAATGCAAGTTCATACAAAACTTTTACCAAACAATCATCTTCATGCATTTTGCAAAACATATTAAGCATTTTTAGTTTGAAAGTTTGCAAGAAAGAAAAACAAGATAGAATTGGAGAATATGTTTATTAGTTATTACTATTAGATAACAAAACAAGAACAACATTCATCCTTTTGAAGTCAAAATTAGTCAACATAGATACAAAAGATTTGTCCTCACCCCAGCCTTAACATAATGAACACATTTTGGAATTACAAATACATTAGATTAAAAGTTTTTACATGCTAAGGTAATCTCTACAACATCTGTTAATACTGAATGAGATGTAATTTCCCTTCCTTAGAAGAGTTCAATCCATAGTTGACATGCTTGCTCGGGATAAGATTTTCTAAAAATAAGTCAGTGGCATTAGTTATGTTTACTTGCTTGGCATGTCTACTCATTATCTTTGGCACCATCATCCTCTGACTTGGTTTAATTACCTCCACAATGTTAGCTTGATCATATTATATTTAGATTTGATTCTTTATCAAACAAAATATGGTGTCATTGAATGATACAATGAAAGATCAGTGTTCTGGGGGATGTATTACTAGGGCCTAGACCCCATCTCAGACATCCTGGAGATGGAGGTACTGGAATAGTACATCAGATGTTTAATGCAATCTATAAAGATGATCAAGGTTGGGCATGCAAGAAGAGAGAAAAATGTAGTCACTAATTTCCTTGTGACTTCACTCTTGAATAAGCATTCATGAGATAGAGAAACTCTTTTAGAGTGAAAAAATCCAATAACACCGAGCCATATTACTAAGCATTGGGGACTTGGCTCTCAGTCATCAACTATTTTACAATTATCTTTTTATTTGACCCCTTAGTTATGTTATTTAATTATCCATGGGGTTATATGTCAAGTTGATATCCAGATTACCAAAGTTTGGCTTAGGGATTTAATTTTAATCATTCCCTAAGAAAATTATTCCAGAGAGAATTGCTCCTTCAAAGTGGCCATTAATAAAGTTTTTAAGATTCTATCAGATTTTTTAAGCCTTCATAGTTCATCATAAATAGAAGAAGTATTCTAGAAATGTGATAGACAACATCTATATCACTATTTTGATCTCAGTTTGTGCTCCATCATCAGGACGACGATGTAGCTATTATTATTTTTTATGCTGATATAATAGATTGGAATTCATATGCTTGAAACATTCTCGATAGTAGTAATAGATATAGTACATAATGATGACTGGAGAAAGGCCTGGGAAAACTCAAACCTCACTTGCATAATCTCCCTCAGTTTCCCACTAGTAATATTCAATGTAGTAAACAATTGTTGTATAGGTGTCATTGTAAATAGTGGCTAGTTATCTTTCATTTTTTCAATATAGTTTTGTTCATGTTACACAGAGATGCATACTCCCCCAAACATTGTGTCCCCATACCCACAACCATTTCTAAGACGCAGGGATGGCAAGGAACATTCTCTATCACCATGATTTTGGGGATGTTTCCTCTAAATAGGCTCCTTCAAGGCACACCATTGAACAATAATTTTTTTTTTTTCTTGTTACTTGAAACAATGAGCATTGAACGTTGAATCTTAAACTACAAGCATTGTGCAAATGTCTAAATTTGAATCTTGATGTCATGTACTACTAAACTTGTAAAACCCCACCCACCCCACCTGTAGACACCCCCCCACACACACATATACATATACATTCAATGAGGCATCCAACTCGATATAAAATTGCGATATACAATTGTTAGATAGTTGTTGTAAAAAGGAACCAGTTATCTTTTTATTTTTTCAACGCTATATAGATATAAAAAAATTGTTTAAACCCTAATAATTACACCATAAACTGTTGCTTCAATCTATTCACAGTAAATTTTTTTTTGAATATGTTAGGGTTTTAGGGCTTACTTAGATTCTTGAGTTTGAAAAAAGAAAACTTTGAAATGGCATCAACAACATCAAATACAATACAGTCCATAGCCGTGGTTGGAGATAGGTGACTTGTTCTCTAAAACCCTGACTGAAACCTTATTTTCAAGATGCAACTCGCCAAATTGGAGAAGTGAAAGGTCAATACTAGCAAGGAAGAGTTTAGACTGAGTGGGCAATAGTGGCGGGAAAAACAACAAAAATTGGTGAAAATAACCAAAAAAAAAAATGGCAAAAAATGATGAAGGACTAATCGTCTTACATTGATACAGACTCAATTTTAGATCGATGATAGACACAATGAGTTTGGAAAAGTATAATTATTTTTTTATATAATGCAAAAAATTAATATATAAGTATAACATAAAATATAATTAATATATTATATATATTTAATATAATAGTAAAATAGATTAAATTATATATAATATAATTATATTTATTATGATATGTAATAGTATATATATATATATATTATATTATTATTATATATTGTATTCTATAATAAAAATTACTAAATATAAATATAAAATTATTATAATTAATAATTAATATATAAAAGATTTGATATTTTAATTGATCTTTAGAGAGATTAGGAAAAAGAAAGGGAGATAGAGGGGGAGACAATTCTATATAGAGAGAGGAATATATACTAACACTTGCACCTAAAGGAGGTTCAAGGATTGCATTGAGAGAAAATTATATGTATACTAATATGTTAGAGAGTATGTGTTTGTGCATGGATGTGCTACAAATTCTAGTTGCATGTGGCTAGCTTAAACAATTAATAATAAGTGCTAAATAATGGAATGAAATAAATTTAGACAAATCTATATTAAGACTCCCTAACATACTTTGTGCTCTTGGGATTAGATGTGGTGAAGTTAGGGTTCCCTAACATGCTTCCTCTCTGACCCCATCATGGTGGACTATGGGAATAGCACTATTGATTCTTGATTCATCAAATGATCTATTCAAATGGATTGAAATAATTGATAATATATATGTATTATATGTACCATAACTCTTATTGAATCACTGGTAGAATTATATGTTATCAAACTGGCTTCAAATGATATTTAAAAACATTAATGATCCATTAACATAATGAGTAATAAAAGTTAAAAAATGTAAATGTTAATTTTTTTTTATAAAATATGTGAAGGCCTTAAGATTGCACCGAGAGACAATTCCTTCCATGCAATAGGTATTTTTGGTGCACCAAGCAACCTAGGAAACCAAATGGCCCGCTTAGGTAGGGGTCCCATGAGGGGGGCTTAAGCTCTATGGATTATGATCAAATTTGAAAGAAAAAAGAATACAGGAGTAATAGTCATTTATTTAGTCATTTTTATTTGTCTGATATTAGTCATTTAGTTGTGATTTTACCTAATGACCAAATTAGTCATTTATTTAGTCATTTATACTTGTGAATTGTAAAAAATTAGTAGAATTTAGTCATTTTTAGTCATGAGACTAAAAGTTTTAGCCATGTGACTAAACTTTTTAGTCACGTAGTCATTTATTTGTCAAATTCTACTAGTGGTCGTCAATTGAAAGAAATATTGAGAAATTATCATTTTGATGGCTATAATTGCTATCCAATAAATCCATAAACCACCATAAAACACCTTATCATGTAGTATTTGTAGAACATTCGCTTCTCACTATTATGTGACCCTTCCCACCACCTACCTCAGCTCATTCTTGTCTTGCACTCATTGGGGGAAAGAAATTGCTAGCCTTGTCCTAGTAATGCATTTTTTGTTGTCCCTTAGCAGTGTTATTCATCTTTCAAGTTTATACCAATTGAGATTGGGAGGTGGATGACTTGCTCGGCAGTTGAGTTACATTTTCCTTACTAGTCTTTTGCAAGTTTTCATTTGTGTATCATGTTCGCCCATTATGTGATGTTTGTTGTTCTCTCTCTTTGTGACATTCCTCTATTTCTACCTTCATTCTTCTATATGTCATGCATTTATTTCACCTTTTCTTTTGTCTTTTTCTTGTGTTTTCCTTTTGGGGATGACACAAGGCATTGAGACTGAAATGTCTTTCATGTTGACTCAAAAGGCCCTGTTTTTCTTTTTCTTTGACCTTTTCCTTTTTTTATTTTTTTAATTTTCTTTTTTTGTTTTCCTTTTGGGGATGACACAAGGCATTCAGACATTCATGTCTCTCTCATGTTGACCCAAAGGCTTTTCTTCTTCATTTTCATTTTTCTTGTGTTTTCCTTCTAGGAACAATGCAAAGCATTGATACATCCTCTGTCTCTTCCATGTTGACCCAAACAAATCTTTCTTTTTCTTTTTTTTTGCTCTCTTCATCTCATTCCTCCAATTCTTTGTATTCAGGGAATGATAATAGTTTTGAGCTCTTTACAAAACGTTGCAACAAAGAACATAGTGACCACAAATCCATAGATCCCTTATGTGTTTGGTGTTTCTCATTTTGGGGGAAACCCCTTCTTTTTCTTTTTCCCTTTCCTTCACATGATGCATCCTTACTTAGAAACATATGAGTTGGCATAGGGGCTTTCCAAGTTGGCTTTCATGTCTTCTTCTTCTTTTGCATTTTTCATTTGCTACTTTAAAGTAATTTCTCACAATACGGTGTGTAGCAATTCCTTTAAAGTGGGGGCATACATTGACATTATTCATTTTGCATTTTTCTTTTTCTTCATTCTTAGTGCAGCCTTGTTACTTCACATGATGCATTTTTTTCTTTGTGGATGACATTGGGTGTGATTTCCTTCATGAGCATGATCTATCTTACCATTTACATTCCTCTTAGTGGCTTGATGTGACACACTGTATCCCCGAAGTTGTGAATTTTCTATTCTTTTATCGGTCCTCTCTTGGAGACATTATACACAATGTTCCCTAAATTATAGACCTCACATGAGCTAAGAAAAACTCCTTTGAACATCTTTTGCATGTTGCATTTTGAATTTGTTATATGGCCATCGTATATGACATAGCTTGCATGCCTATGGTGTATCATGTTTGTTCATGAGCTCCAAGAATACAAAGTTTTTCTTGCCTCGTGAAGCTCAAAATTTCATTTTATTTTGTGGAGCCTTAATAAAGTTATTGGGAGGTATAACTTTGGTATGGTTGAGTGGGAAGCCCATTTCGATGCATGACTTTCCCCATATCCACCTATGTCTATGTGAGTACATACCAATCATGAGTGTATGTTTCTCACCTTCTAGGCCTTCTCACCTAGTGGAAAACCATGAGTTTTGTCACCTCAGATTGAGTATACATTTATTTCTTTGGAAAAAAAGCCTAGATCTAATCCACAATGAGATGGAAAAACAATCAAATCTTGATCTGGGTCTCTTTTCTTTCTCCTTTTCTCTCTTTCATTCTTTTTCATTATTTTCATGTGTGTTCCTTTGTGCTTATGTTTTTTTTCCATGGGATTTTGATCCTAGGGGCTTGATCATCACTCTTAATTATTGTTGCTTCATCTTACCAAGCATCAGTGCATTTCGATCCCTCTTGATATGCATTTTGGGCTACTTTACTATGAGTTTGAAACAAGTTCATCCTCTCACTAAAGTGGGGAATTAATGTGTCACCAAAAAATATATAGTTGGAAATTTTTATGCTCACTTGAGTCTTTCTTATGGACTTTTCCTTGATAATGCCTAGATTTAATGATGTAATGTGGTCAACACATTCACATTAGGTCTTGGACCCTTGTAAATGAATAAGAATTCTAGGATGTCTTGTAAAAGTTTTGTGAATTGTTGTAACCCACTTTCAAAATTTTTGAGGACCCTTTCATTATAATTCACTTAATAAACCTCTTTTTATCACTTACCAAGTCTTATTTTAGAGTGTTGTAATGAGTTGTAACAAACTCTCATGCTTTTCTAGGTTTTTCATAACTAATTTAACCCTTTATTATGTTTAAATGACCCCTTTATGTACTTCCTAGCCCTACTTAAGTGTGTTTTAGAGAATAATCCCATTCAACACCATTAAATTTACTTTAATTCCTGACACCTAGTAAAATTTCCTTGGTGGGACCAAGTCGCCACCTGGGGTGACTTAGTCCCATTGGGCACAAAAATCAAAATTATTTAATTTTTTTGGTGGGATTTTATTCTCTTAACCTTAAGGTCAGCTTTTGATTTGTTATTTTCAAGAAATATTGTAAAATCAAGTATAAATAAAGAATTTTCCTCTCATTATTACACCCATTAGTCTAATACATTCATTCATACATTAGCATACATTCATTCATAATTCTCAAGCATCCATTAGAGCATCTAATTGCATATCTTCAGATTTATACATCAAGGGTTTGGTGAGTTGTGACATTAGATGTTGTTAATTCATTATTCTCTATTTATTTCATTTCATTTTCAAGAGTTTGATTATCAAATTGGGGTTTGACTAAGGCAAACCCCTATTCTCTAACCCTTAACCCTTTTTGCCCACTTTGCATGTGTGTTTTGAAAGTCTTGTATGAAAATTTGGAAAAGAGAAAGGTGTTAAAAGGTGTTGTCAATTCATCAAAGGCATTCAAGTCAACAAAGCCATAATTGAAGCTTAGAGACCTCTTTCAACTCAATTTTTGTAGAATCAAATCCGAACACCTGACAAGAAGAGGATTGTAGACTGAGAGCTATAGATTCCTGCCCTGAGTTTCTCAATATTCCCAGGTGGACTAAGTCACCATCTATGGTGAATTAGTCCCACTTCCAGGCCTAAAAAGTGATTTCTACATTTTCAAATACGCATTTGGCAGAAACCTGTTTCGACAGAATCTCCCCAAAAAAGGACTAAGTCACCTAGCTTGGTGTAAGTGTTTTGGTTGGCTTCAACAACAAAATATGTAGGAATCCAAAGCCTCTTTACATGACATTCTATTTTCTAGGTACACCTATCCAATCTCTTTCATTTTTGTTATTGTCTTCTTACATTCTTAGGTCATTCTTGAATAGATCACAATGTGTTTTCAAACAACTTGCATTTCCTAGGTTTTGCATTAATAATTCATATCTTTTGTATGTTTATTTCCTTTAGACATCACATTTAGGTATATTTTATTCATAATTGCATTATTTTTGAGTGGGGAAATTACATATTTTGGTCCATCTCTCTTCTTTTAGGTGAAAACCCTATAAGTGCAAGAGAACATTGGATACCAAAATCAATGTCCATGGAAACATAATGAGGATATGATCAACCTTATGAACACAATTACTGAAGCAACACTTCAATCACAATGAAACCACTCTTTGAAACAAATTTGTGATAAGAAACTTTGTGATAGATACCATCATACCACCAGTACTATGAAAGGTCAAGAGAATCTATGATAGAGTGATCAACAATTACTTTGTCTTGAAGCAACACATTGGATGATATTTATCCTGAGGTAACTTTGTGAAATATAAACCATAAGATGATCAATGTTGTAAATAATGTGTTAGAAGAATAAAGGTGTTGTCATTAATGTCAACTAGTGATGCAAGAGCATCCAGGGGTACCAAGCAATCCTTCATCCCCAAAACATTTTATTTTAATTTTTCTTCTTCTTTTTTGTGTGGCTTCTTGTTATAGGAAGCCTTTCAACACTTGATTTGGGACACTATCGGCATAAAAGAAAAGCTTATTTATTAAATTGGTTGGGTATATTAATGTTCAAATATTAAATTTGGATGAAAATTGGATCCAAAATATTGTAACCATTATTTTATTATTTGGCTCAAAGTCTATTATTTGGGTGAATTGTTGGTTGCACATTTAATATGCTTAAATTGCCAAAATATGTAAATTAAAAGAAAACCCAATGCCCAAGTTGGAAAAACTAAAATTTAGAATATTAAACAATAGATTGGAAGATAATTTTAATGCCCATGTTCAGCCAGAAAATTAATTTGGCACCAGACATGTTACAACAAATGTTACATGCAACAAGGAGTTACATTTGAATGCATGCATATTTTTCCTAAATAGAGATAGTGGTCTACAGGGGTTTTCAAAAATATATTGGAGTGATTTCATTTCTTAATTGACAGCTCTAAAAATGAGAAATTGAAATGCCTAATTAAAGAAGAAAGGAAAATGCAAAAATGAGTTGTAGAAAGAGTTTGAACTAGTTTTCAAAAATGGATTTTTTTCAGATTTTGGCTCAAAAATTAGTATGGTATGTTGGTGGAAAAAACATAGTGGCCATGTATTGTTGTAGATGAATGTGGGAGATTCTATTGTAAAGGTTTTTAGGATAAATAAAATATTTTTGCATCTTCAAAATAATTTCCAAAATGTGGCTTGCCAATAAATTTTTGTGCATATTTGCAACAGTTTAAATAATTTGAATTTCATATCATTTGGGTTCACATGTTTCTTTTTTCTTGTGAGTATTTTTTTTGTTTGAAGAGGTTGAATATTTGAGTGGTGGCTCCTCCCATTTCATTAGTGGTACCAAAGTGATAGTTCTTGAGTGTGCAGGAAAAAGCATCGATGTGAGGTGGTTTGCACCAAGACCTATGGTGGTGTGTTGTGATTTACGTGTAGACAGATCACCGAACATGAGGCATTCTATACCAGAGAGGATGGGATGGGTCATGAGGAGGCCTGCAAGAATTTTGTTTTGGGAACATTATTCAAAAGAAGTGGATCAGAAGTAGCATTAAGAGTTTGAAAAGCTCTAGGCTAAAGTGAATATATTAGAAAAGAAGTTTAAAGAGAAAATGAGAATGTGGGAAGAGAGATATGGGAAGAACAATGTTCTCTTGAAAGAGGACAGTGGAAATAAAAGAAGCATAAGGGAAGGATGGAGAAAGAAAGAAGAGAAAATGATCAATACAGATCATAAATTTAATGGTAATTTTAACGATTTTGTTTTACCTAAAAATGTTCTATTTGTAGGATTTAGCAAGGACAAGGAAAATAGTGAAAAGAAGGATACTGCAACAAAAAAAGAGGTATTATTTAATTATGTTAGTGAAAAATTACATACAAAATAGGTAGATGAATTTGTAGATGTTTTAACAATTCAAAGAATGGATTTTGGTAGTATTAGATTTTACAAAGGGAATGATGAAGAAGAAGATATTCTTCTGTTGAAAGAGAAGATAAGAAAATTAGAAAAATTATAGAATAAGATTCATGAAAAGAAATAGGTTGCAAATAATATATTCTTCTTTGAAGGAATTAAAGTGGAAAATAAGAATTTTAATGCATAAAAGAGGTGGTTATTATAGTGGATGATGAGGTAAAATCTAAGGGTATGTGTAGGATCATGATGGGCCAAAAAGTGGCGATATGATGGGTATTTATAGGGTATGTGGGTCGGGATGAATTTTTTGCTAAAAATTGATGAAATGAAAAGAGTTTTTAAAGAGATTCCTCAGCTTTCCACCAATATATAAATTATGTTTTACTTTGAATTTTTAATAAATAGTTATTATTCATTTTCTATTTGAATTATGACTAAAGTCCTGGTTGATAGGCTGATTGAAAATCATCTACAACTTTCAAATGGTAACGCATTTTTTGAATCCAAAACATACATCACATTCTATGCTTTGCATACTATAGGATTTAAAAATAATTAAACTTGATGAAGTTTTGACCAAGTTAAGGTGGCCAAACATACAAGTGTTTATATTTTTTTAAAGTTGTAATAAAAATTTATAATTAATTATTTACATGGAAAAAAAATTACAAAAAATATGCATCACATTAGGGCATGATTCCTCTACTTATATCTAAAATATT